>CATKHJ010893736.1:0-10786 GCA_949750685.1 Vernicia montana
AAAATCAATTAATTAACTTTTAGTTTAATAGTATTATAATCATTTTTAGATCTATAAGCTCTCGAGTTGAAACTTATGTAGAAGACAAATTTATCAAGAAAGAAAAGAATTCACAATAAATTAATGTTATATAATAAATCAACCATTATTTTGACTTAAGAAGTGAAGAACAACATTAATTATTAGGGGAAGGGACACTTTACAATCAATAATGATTAAAAAAAGAAAACAGTGTTTTTTTTTTTTTTTTAAATTTTTTTTTGGTTGTGAACTTCAATTTCATACTAATTCATAAATCTCTACTTCGATCAATTTATCAGTAAAAAAAAATTTAATTAATTTTTATTTATCATAAAAAATATAAAAAGATAAAAATGTTATTTTAAATAAAAAGATATATAAATATAAAATTATTATATATTTATATAAATAATAATTATCATTGTTGTAATAGATTTTTAAATCAGTATTTCTGTCAATATTTTTATTTTTATATACTAATATAAAAATTTAAATTATTAATCACAATATATTCAATAAAAAAAAATAATAGAAGAAGATAATAAAAAAAATAATATTATGAAGTATTCATCTTACTTGTTTTTTATTTTTTTATATTGTTATTTTTTTATCTTTTTTTTCATTTAATTTGTTTGAATAAGATTATTATTTGAAAAAATAAAAAAATAAATAAATTTTCATATTAAATATCTTATTAATTACCTAATTTTATTTTTATTTATTTTTTAAATATTAAAAATTATATAAAAATTTCAAAAAATTATAAAAAAAGATAAATCAAATGATGAATATAGAATAAATTTCAAAACTTTCTCATTACTCCCGTGTGTTCTTTTTTTATTATTTTTAATTTAATTTTAGGTGTGTGTACTTTAATTTCATGTTAATATGATGATGGTGATGGATTTTAGAGAGTCAAAATTTGGTAAGAATTAAATGTAAGTATTAATTAATAAATGAAGGGAAAAAAAAAAAAAAGAAGAATTAGAAAGGCATGCAGATGAGGAAGTTATACAAATAAGAGGTAGCTAGATGGCATAAAAGAAAACCGCGTGGATGTGAATGAACAGAACAAAGATAGGAAAGGGAAAGGCAAAGGCTTCTCTCTATAAAGTTAAAGTGCTAAATGCTAATACTAATAATTAATAAAGCAATGCTAGCGTGCTGATTTTAGAGTTTTTGCTTCCTCAATTGGCGCCACTATCTGCGCCTAGATCGTACTTTCTATATATATATATATATATATTGTTTTGTTTTGATTAATATATTTTACGCGTAATTTTTTTTTTATTTTATTGAAAGTTTAATGGGCCAAAATAAAATTATAAGATACACAACATGAGTAGTCTTTCCTTTTAACATATCACACTAAATTAATGATAATTTTTTATAATTTAAAATACTCAAATTTAAAACTCTCAACTTCTCACGTCTCTAAAATGAAAAGGTCAAATCGTACATGACCAACGCGTAATATTTATTTTATTTATGTAAATCTTAGATTTGTATATTTTCTTAGATTTGTTGTATTCAATTCCTTTGTAAAGTAGTGCTATGTGATTTAATAAATGAATGATATTCTTATTTAAAATATATATATATAATTAAAATTTATCATAATATATAATATGATATCATTATTTGTAGTTTTAGATCTAATTAATTTCAATTTGAATAATTAAATACTTTAAAATTAATTGTAATTGCTAACGATAAATTATTAACCGTTAAATGCTACCTGTTGGTAACTTATCACTATTGTTTTTTATTTTAAACCTTCAAGTAACCAACTCAATTAAGAGAAAACTAAACATTTGTATATTGTTTGTGTAACAACTTGAATTTTTATTATTTAAAAAAAAAACTTGAATTTTTATTTAAATTTTAATGTGCTTTTTCTATAATTTTTAAGAATTTAAAATGGGTATTTTTATATTTTTTTATTATTATTATTTATTTAAAAAATATATATATATAAATATAAGGCTATTACTGATTGGTCAAGGGGACCAATCAACTTTGAATTTTGAAGAGAGAGAGAGAGAGACCCTTGGCTATCATTGAAGATTCACCTCCGTCTGGTATCTACCAGCCAACACGTGCTGCACCAGGAGGAAGCCCAGCCGTTGATGAGTCCACTGGTAGAAGCTCATTGTCAAAAGCAATCGAACATCGACACACTCGCCATCTGATTGTGCCTCTAGCAAGGAGTTTTCCAAACTTATTTATGTGTGTTAAGATATAAATTCAGTAATGGTTGCTACTATATGTATTGAATCTTAAGAGACAATAATTGAATTCAAAGAGCCAAAGTGGGGAGTTGGCTATCCATATTGAGGTTAGTGTGGTTGTTGTAGACTAATCTCCATCCTTAGATGATTGTATGATTATTTGTCTGTTCGGTACAATGCATGAGCATTTCTATTACTATAATGATTGTAGGACACCAAGTTTATATATTGATTAGTATCATTCACTAAGTTGAAGCGTTCACTTATGTCTCTCTATTTTTTCAAATTGTAGGTTAAGCTCTAAAAGTGATTAATTTTTGTTGAGTATCCCTTTCCCTGCAATTTTTTTTTTTTTTTTTGCAGTGAAATTTATCTTTATTTATTCGGATATGTATTTTATTATGTGTTATACTGTATTATGTATTTTATAATTTTGCAATTACAGTAAAGTATAGACTTATATGTATGTCTGTAATTGACTATTTGTTGATGTATTATTATGTGTGATGATTTCGAGGATAGCGAAACTTTCTCCTTTGATGATGAGATTCCCTATTAAGCAGAAATTTGATGATGATATTTTTGACATTATTGAAATTATAGCTATGAGGGACAATGATGTGATTGTGCATAGGTTTTGTTTGACAAGTGAAAACATAACATTTATCATATGATAATTACATATGAGTTATTGTAATTTTTCCTGTTTGATTCGATACTTCAGATTGATTACAAACTCTAAAAGTTTTCAATTTTTTTGTATCTTAATATCGGTCCCTTGCCCTTAAAATCTAGTGTGACAGATTGATTATCTCTTGTTTTTCCTCTTAATTAATTCTGACTCTATCTACTTTAAGGGCACTTAGCACTTGAAGATCGATAAATTCACTAGATACAATGTATTGAAATTAATATTGTACTATACCTAAGTCATAACAATATATTATATATTTTATAAATATTTTAATTTTAATGTGAATGATCTGATTTGTTTGATATAATTATTAATTTAATATTTAATATATTTATAGTTAATATAATATTTTTTGACAAAAAAATTATTTTTATCTAATACAGAGAGATGAATTTAATACTAGTAATAGAGAAATCATATAACCTCTGGATAAATGAAATGTATAAAAATGGTACATCAAAATTGAACAAACAAATACATTGGGAATTGTGAATAAATTGAACTTAAAAATGGGTTTAAAGTTTAAAGCATACATCAAAGAAAATGAGAAAGCGACGACAGTGGAAGAGGAAGATACGTGTGGTCGCAGTTTTAGGTGATAATTGATGTGTCGTTTGCTCAGTAGTCAAACAGTGAGGGAGACGGAGACGTCATAAAACATAAATATAGCCGTTAGCTTTCAAAAAAAAGGGCGGAGGACATGGAGTGGACCACCGTCTTTCCTCCTCTTATCCGCCACGAGCTTATAAAAAAGACAACATTTCACCGCAAGACTCTGCACCAGATCCTCCCTATCACTCTCTCTCTATGCTCGTGTATCGTGCCTAAACTCTCTACTGTTGTTTTTTTAATCCTCAAATACCCTTTCGCCTTTCTTTTATATATATATATATATAATCCTAAAAAATATTATTAGATGCAAGCATGGGATTAATTAAATAAATATTTTAAGAACCCCAAATCATTTATATGATATGCTAAATTAATTTTTGTTGTTGTTGTATACTTAAAGTTCATAAGATAATATTTACTATTAAATATAAAAAAAAATTGATATACACTTTCACAAAAGGATTACGTATTATAATAACTAAAATTTATATGTACAATTATTTTTAAATTTTAATTATTAATGTATATTAACTTTAAAGTTCAATAAAAAAATTAATATATTTTTATTAATTTTAAAAACTTGATAATCATCATAATTCTACATAAAAAATAGTTATATTAAAATGGTCCGTACCTAGTAAATTCAATAGTCAACATCTAGTCAATAGTTTAAAAATAATTAATACATTTAAAATTTTATTTTTTTATTTAAATAAAATAAGACCAGTGTAATAATCTAATATTTATTTATAAGTACTAATAATTTCATCTCTTTAAAATTTTTATTTATTAGTTTTTTTTTTACGTATAAATTCTGACAAGTAATGCAATAAAATAAATTATATAAACACACATATATTATTAATTACTCGTGATTTTTAATTTGCACTTTAATTTATTTGTAAAATAAAAAATTTTCAATGTTAATAAAATAAAATTATTTTAAAATAAAGATGGATTCAATTTTTATTAATATTAAATTTTATTTGTAATACTAAAAAAATGTAATTTATATAAATATTTAGGTATCATAATCATACACCACCAATAGACAGCACTAGTATCCAGTGGTGGCCAGTTTGCACCTATCAATAACAGTCGCATATTAGTATATCACTAATTTTTATGCATTTTTATTTTTTTATATTCAACAACAAATAAAAAATATAAATTTTTAGTTTTTTACTATAATTTATTTTTCATAAAGAATCATTTTTGGTGACACCGACGGAGGCTAAAAAACTGGTGCCAATATTAATAAAAATTTCCACCGCCTTTATAATCTCCACTACACTTACAGCTTTTTTCCATTAATTATTATTATTTTTTTTAGTAAGTGCATCTCTAATTAGAGCTGATTACGAGACTCCGAGATATCAAACCGTATTGAAAATATTCAGAATCGAAAAATATTTATTGACTGTTTGATTTTTTTTGAATCGAATCATTTCGATTTATTTTTTGTACGGTTCTAAATATTAGTAATTATTCATATCGAAAACTGTACCGAACCAAAAAACCGAAACTATAACCGATTTAAAGAGTTCTTATATATATATATATATATATATATATATAACACATTTTATTATTGAATTAACAACACATTTAAGAAAATTCAATCGGTTCTAGTTTCAGAAACACACACATACATTGAATTTCCTTAAATGTATTGCTAATTCAATATCAAAATGTGTGTGTGTTTATATATATATAAACACACACATATATATATAAACACACACATTTTGATATTGAATTAGCAACACATTTAAAAAAATTTAATAATGTATAAGTAAAATTTAATTTTTATTAATTATAAAATTTCATTTTCAAATTAGTAATTGCAATATATATATATATATATATATATATACACACATTTTGATATTAAATTAGCAATACATTTAATGAAATTGAATAATATATAAGTAAATTTTAATTTTTAATTATTTAAAAATAGAAAATATCCGAATTTCCGTTTTGTCCCGTTTCGTATCGAACCGTCCCATTAGATCCAAATCTCCGTCCTGAAAAATCGGGACAGTTCAGTATGGAGATTTTTCCTTACGATTCGGTTCCGGAAATCCCATTTTGAAAATCTCCGAAGTTCGGTTCGATTCCGGAAATTTTCAAATTTCCGGATTCCTCCGAACTGTGCTCAGCTCTAAAAATAATTATGTCTCAAGATTTATATATATAGAGATTTTTTTGTAAAATATTTTTTATTAATAATTCTCAGCTTATTTCTTTTTTTTTTTTTAATTTTCTTTTTAAAAAATTAGGGTATATTAATACTCAAGTTGCCTTAAATTGAGTTTTTAAGTTGATCAAATTTAATTAGATTGATTTTATGTAAGGAATGAAAGACTTGAATTTCTATTTCTCATTATTATAAAGATTTGTTTAGAAAAATTTATTTACAAAAATTTATTTTATTAATATAATTTTTATTATGTAAGAATTATTCTAAATATTAACTCTCACAACTCTCTTTTTTTTTTTTTTTTGCCAAAGCTCCCACAACTCATTTGCTAGAAAAAGAGTTTACTTATCACATTTATATGTATATTATATACATCCAGTGTATATATATATATATATAGTATTGTTTCCATGTAGTCTTCTGTGGTAGCTTCTAAAAAACTTATTTACATGTAGCACAAAAGATGTGTATAAACTAAAAAGTCACCTAGACCAGGGAACAAATTTTCTTTTTAGTGTAAAAAAAAAAAAAACATATATAGTGTATATATATAGAGTAAAAATATGATTTGGCCCCCCAATTATTTATTTTTCATATTTTTAATATTTATATGTAGAGTTAAGAAATAAAATTAATCTCTAAAATAATTAATTTATTAAAGTATTGGATTAAATTATACAAAATGCAATATAAATTTAAATGTTAATACTCTAAATTCCTCATGTTATACAAAATGTAATTGAAATTTAAACTTTATATTATTTTTTTAGGTTATATAAAATATAATAAATATTATAATATTATAATAAAAAAAATTGTATGATTTGTAGTATTATTAACCTTTTAAAATGTATGGATAATTTTTTTTAACATTTTTATAGAAAATTTTAAGATTTTTTATTTAAAAAATAAGAAAATTAATAAATTCTTTTTATTATTCATAAATTACATAAACCTAAATAATTGAAATACATAGACCATTTGTCAATTTTAAAATTTTGATATCTTTATTTTGACTTTATAGTATATTTTTAATAAATCAAGTGAGAAAAAAAACTTGCAATGAACTTTTTCTATTTTATTTTATTTTTAAAGTGAAAATAATTTTTTTTTTAATGTGAAAACTGAATGTTTTAAAATTGGCCTCCATAATAAAATTATTTTGAATTCGTCTATATATAGACTATATGATATCATCATTAACCCTTTGGATTTTTTATTTTTTATTTTTTATTTTTGCCTTTGCATTACTTCTGTTAAAAAATATCATACAACCAATGGCGAGCTAGAAATCTTATTCAATAGGGTTACTGTAACACTAATTTTTTTAGTATGATAGAATTTGTAAATAAATTGTAACGTACTAATATTATAAATTTAAAATAAATTCATATTTAATTTATACAAATTGAACATTAAAATTCATTTATAAATGATTTTTTAAAAATATTTTATTTACATATCAAATGACTTTCATATTGATTTAATTCATTATAATATATATATTTTTTTAATTTAAAAGACTTTTAGTATTTTTATCATTTGATTCAAAGTAATTGATTAAAAAAGGAAAGAAAAAAATTTTAAAAATATATATATATATTTTCATTTTTTTAGAAATGAATCTTAAAATAATTTTATAAATTTATTGTGTTACTTGAAATAATATATTTTTATGTGAAAAATAAAAAAGCAAGTAAAACCAATGGATATATTTACGATTTAAATGGATCATAAAATAAATTTGAGTAAAAAGAAAACTTAAAATACATATAATTTTTATAAATTCTTAAATATTAGAAATTTTAGATTAAAAAATTAAAAATCAACAAAAACTTAAAAGATATATTAACAATTTGAGTGGGTTAAATTTTTAAGGGTTTAAAAATATTTTATTGGACTAATGATATTTTAATAATTTTAATAGAATTACTTAAAAATTTTAATAAAATCACCGTTTAAAATACATATATATTGGTAGAATTTTTTAAAATTTCAGTAAAATAACTTGACTCACCCAAGAGCACTTGGCTCCGCCCCTGAGACAATAGTAATTAATACTAATGTTGGCTATGTATATAAGATTTGTGCATGCACGAGTAACATATGCAACTTAAATTAATCGATTATGGCCTTCCTAACCATCTTGATAGTGACTAATTAATAATTTTGCTCTAATCCTTTTCAATTTTGTCTTTTTTTGGGCACTTTCTAATTTTGTTATTTTTCCACTAATTAGATTTTTATTACTAATTATATTTTAAATTTGAATTTAAATTTTCATTATTATTAATTTTAAATATGACTCTAATATATTTTTCCAAAATTTTAAGTAGTTATGTTCACATGTTCTGTTTTAATTATAAATAAATGACAAAATTATTAATCATTTCTTAAATACTTTTTTTTTTTTGCCAAAGTTTCTTAAAATACTTATTTTCTTGAATACTTATTTACAACAAGCAACCATCAAAATCAACTAGATTTTATAGACGATCAAACGACATAGCAGACAGCTATGGCTAATACATGTGCCTACAACAAGTCAAGCAATGCATTTATGAACCACTAACAAATAACAATTGCCTAACTTTTTTTTTTTTTTTATTTTCTTTTTAATGTTGAGGAGATTTACGAGAAGAGTTTAAATTTAAAAAATATTAAAATTTTTAAAGGTTTAATAGTTTAAATTTAAAAAATATTAAAATTTTTAAAGGTTTGATTGTCTTATCCTTAATTTCCTTTCCACGAGCAGATCTGACAATACCTTCAGTTCCATTAATTCTGGATTTTTATATCGAGCAGTCTTGTAAGACAATATTTGGCTACTGATGAATCCATTTTGAATGAGAAAGCACTGCTAAGAGTTCTGTCAATCCGCTTTCGTGAACTCTCAACCATTTATGCTTTTGAGAGACGTTTGAAAGGTTTCATAATATGGTGGTTCAGACTGATTTTTCGCCAATATGCTATTGAGCCTTCTCTGACTGCAAAGAATTGAATTCTAGCGCCTACTTTCGAAATCGACTCACATTTTATAATTTGCAATAAATAATTATTAATAGACATATTTATAAACTGAATTTAAATTAAAAATTATATTTTTTAAATTTGATCAATCCTATTCATACTTTTCTTAACAAATTGACACCAGATATCTGCCTTCTTCATTAACTACCCTTGTTACAAGCCCGATATATATTGGTTATGGGCCCGCCTCTATTATCGCCATGTCTGTTGCGGAAACTCATTCAATTCACCAGCCCAACTACTCTTTAGCCCAAATGCCCAATATCTCTTTCATAACAACTTTTCAAGAAAACAAAAACATCATGTAGATAGTCTTTTTGAAATTGAAAAGGCATATAATCTTTTTTTTTTTTTTTCCCAATAAAGAAAATTGGCAACCATTAAAAAGGACAAGGACCCAAATTAGTACATCAAGTAATACACATGAGGAGGCTCAGCTAATACAATCAGAGGTTTACCATTACCCATGAAAGGGTTTATATAAATGAGCTTTAAGCCTAAAACTACAAGCATAGCCCTAAAGGTTGTTAGGATACATAAATCCTGGACTGATCATCAGGCTAAATTTTATAATTGCCCCTAATACACCTGTCCACTTCCAGAAACCTCCAAAGTCGTCGCTTGAGGCTAAAAGTACGGTGTTACCGTCACCATAAAGAGAATTGCAACTGAACCATCCCCAAAATTAAAGTACTAACTAGCTTCCATTAAAGTCCTTCCCTGCAATACAAACTCAGAAAACAAGGTACTCAAGATAGAGCTCCAAAACCCCTCTACTGAAAGGCCAACGCCTCAAGAATTTTAGGCCACTATCAAGGGCCAAGAACCGCAATCCAAAATTTATATCAAAACGAAGGAGTGCCAATTGCGAAGTCCTAAAGCCAAATTTAGCCAACCATTCTTTCTTCCAATTGCCACCACACCCAAGCAAAATAAAAATGACAATGGTCCAGTGGAAAAACTAAACAGAGCCGCCGGAGATTAAAGCGATAGTGCCGTTGCAAGAAAAAGCCCTAAAAATAGACGTCAGACCCGATCCGGCCGAGCAACAAAAAAGCAACAATCCCTAAAGAGAAAGCAATAAAATAGGCAGAAATAAATCACAATTGAAAGAGAAAGGGGAGAGGGAATTTCCCAGCCGGTGCCCTAAGCCATCGAAGGTTACCCCAAAATGAAACCCTAGAAGGTGCAAGAAGCTTCACGAAAGGAAGAGAGAAAGCAAGTGATGTTAAATTTCAACCAAAAGGCATATGAATCTGTATCAATAATTGGTTGTTGAAAAATATTTATTTCCATTATTTTTGTTTACTTACAAAATTTGTAGTCACTAACAGTTCGTTTGGTATACGAATTCATAATTCTTAGGATTAGTAAATAATGGAATTAATAATCCCACTAGATATGAATTAGTAAAAACACAGGGGCTATATATGTTTTAGATAACACTGTTCTCATAGGTTAGCTAAACTTTTGAAATTATTAAGTCCAACCTGAATTATATGTACCAAACGTAATATTATTTACTAATACTGAGACTTAGTTAAACAATTCCGTGTACCAAAAGGGTTGTAAGATTAATTATTATGTCAATCTAAATCTTACACTAAATAATATAAATTTTTTTTTTTATACTTAAATCAGAAAAGTTAGAAGAAATTATATAATTATTATATGGGATATTTCATTGTTGGTGTCTAATTTTTTTTTATTATTATTTTAAGTGGTATTTGATAAAACTGAAAATTACGTCCTGAAAATTTAAGTGTTGAATTTTAAGTACCGAATAAAATAAGTGATATAATTTTTAAATTATAAAAATATTTAAAAATCTAATCACTTATTGTATTCAATGCAAATTTTAAGTTAAAAATTTTGACTTATTATTTTAAGTGATTTTTAATTTAATTAAAATTTTTAAAATCAGCGCTATCAAACAAAAACGATTAAATGCTGAAAATTTTAATTTTAAGTGTTAAATGGTATTATCAAATA
>CATKHJ010893758.1:0-22036 GCA_949750685.1 Vernicia montana
ATTAGCTCTTGAGAGAGCTAAAATTAAATATTTGAGAATGTAAATGACTCTATTATCTTGAAAGTATATTCGATAAGTATAAAAATTACACATAAAAAAAGAAAATTAACATATTTTTTTATTGGAAAAAAATAGTCATAACAAAATCAATTTAATGCACAAATTAACCTCAAGTAAGAATGCTCATTTACCTTCCTTAAAATAAAAAAATGTTCATTTACAACTCTTAACTTACTTCTCTTATTCTTTGTACTTACGTAATTATTATCCAACATTTATTTTACTATTATACAAAATTATTTTCAAAAACCTAATTTTAATTTTCTTGTTGTCTCTAGTCCAAGCAACGTATATTCAAGAAAAAACCTACAACATGTATATGTATAATTAAGGGCAGCTCAGTGGAGTAGGTAACTAAAATAACCGTTTTAGGCTCCCCAAATTATAAATGCCCTTAATTATATATATATATATATATATATATGAAATATTTTTACAAAATAAATTGTAAAGAAAATAAAAGTTTAAAATTTTGAAAATATAACTTAATAAAAAACTTATAAAATAGGAATATCCTAAAAATTAGTTTTGAAAATTGAAATCTAAAATAAAAAAATATTAGTAGTTAATAGATTCTCATAACTATCTATTTAATTGCTACTTCTCAAATTAAAAGAAATCATAATGTTATTTTTTTCTTTTTTCTTGTAAAACGGCTATTCATTCTCATATTTTCATCTTTTACTTTTAATTTTAATTTTTTATTTGAATAATTGGCAAAAAAAAACTTCTCAAAATCTTCATTTAATTATTGTTAATTCTCAAAATCTCCAGATTTTATTGTTCATGAATTTAATTTGAATTTATTTATTTATATTATATATTTTTTTTCAATTTGAAGCTTCATTTTATGATTTTACTTAAGGACCCCAAAACCTTGAGCCATCTCTGTGTATAATAAATAAAATTTCTATAATTTTAGTGGCACCTATTAAAAAAAATAGAAAAAAGAAAAAATGTTTTTTTAAGGACAATATATAACAATAACATACAAGTGCCCTCTTTGGTAAAGGTATAGTGTCCTCAAAGTTGCCTAACCCAATCCCAATTAAGGCCCAACAAACAAAAAAAATGGGTCAAATTTAGAAATTTATATTTTGTGAAGACTATCAAACTGAAGTTGGTCATCAAATAATTCACACACTTGGGCTGGACTTGGTTAAAGAAGCATTTCTCGAGAAAATGACGAAAATCTCATATAATTCACTCTTTTTATCTCTCTCTCTCTCTTTTTTTTAAAAGGGCATTTATTTAGATTCTAAATTTAAATTTCATTAAATATATATATATCAAATTTTGGTTTTTTTTGGCTAAAAATTGATATAAAACAACCAAATTTTAATTACAATGCAATTTCAGTTTTGACTTTATAAAATGATTAAAGTAATGCTTGATAATATAATTCTAACACTTATAATTAACAAATAAATATTTATTTTACGCTAGCGTTTAATAATATAATTCAATGTTTAAAGTTAAAAGATAAATATTTATCTTATGTTCAGTTAAAACTCTAATTTATAAATGGATTTAGCAAAAATACGAGAGAAAATATATTAATTTTTAATTTCTTGATAATATATTCAATAATTTATTCATAGTTAAAACTTAACAGTTAATAATTAGAGGTTTAAATCTAATTGTTAGAAATTATAATTTTTAATATTTCAATTATAATTTTAAATAGTTTATGACTGAATTTTGAATCGATATTCTAATCATAAAATTTACGATACATTCTTAACTAGTAGTTAAAAATTCAAACGCAAAACACTAATTTTCAATGATAATCCAAACCCGCCTTTAATTGTTTACAGTATGTTTGTTTTAAGAATTCATAATTCTTATAATTAATTTTAATTTTAGAATTAATTAATCGTGGTTTAATTAGAAAATTGCTTATAATAAGTCTTATTTGGTACAAATATTTTAATTTAGAGTATAAGTTAAGCAATTGAGAAATAAATTAAAAAATGAAGATTATTTTAGAATTTCATGAGATTAGTAATCCTATTAGAGATGACTTGCTAAATATACGAGGGTTAGGTTTTAGATTAATCTGATCTCATGAGTTAGTTAAATTTTTAAAATTATTAAATTTAACATGTATCATATGTATCAAAAATAATATTATTTATTAATATTATGGTTTAGTTAAGCACTTTCATAAACCAAACATATTATAGAATTTGAGGCAATTAGGCAAAAAAAAAAAAAAAAAAAAAAAGTTACCATCCTGATTTTCAGCAATTTTATACAATTGGCATCTAATTACAAATGGGATTTGAAAGTACTTGCTTGGAAGTCATCTTCACTCATTTGTAAAGCATCTTTCATTTTAGGGTGTAGAACAACGTTTATCATTTGAGGAAAGAAAAGCAACTAATAAATTAATAATAGTATAATATCAAATATCCTACATAGGTAATTAAGAGGGTTGAAAGTTCAAATCATAGGATCCTTTTTCCGAGCAATGAAATTGTGAATTAATAGTACAATAATAATCAAGCATTTGTTTCATATTATAAAAATATTAAATATTTAAATATTAATAAATTCTATTTAAATTTATAAATATTAGTATATTCCTTTTTATGAAAAAAAACTTATTTTTAATGTTTGTTTAAATTGATGTATATATATAATTCTTAGTAACAATTTTTGATTCATGAATCAAGACCGGTCCGGCGTAGTAATTTAACTGGAAAAATCAGATGTCAGGTTGGTTCGGTTCTATTCGAACAGAGAGAAAATCGAAAAAAATCTAGTAGTCCGACCTTGTAACTGGTGACACGGTTGGCCCGGACTGGATTTCCCGGGCAGAATTTTTTTTTTTGACAATTTTTTTATTGGATTAAAAAAAAATTGAACTAAATAAAAAAACTTTGTTATTAGATTAAATAAAAAAATTTGCAAAACCCAAGTTGGCATAGGCTAGTCTATTTCGATCAGACATTCGTGCACGTAAGTCACGCGCTCACACGTTGAATCTAATTTCAATGCCGTGGATTTGAACCCCCGACGCGCACGAGAGAGAGTTTTTTTAGCAACCTTCTTAGCATTTAAATGACAAGCTTTTGAATTTATACTTTATTCTAACTTTGCATTTTTTCAATGTGTGATAACTAGATCTGTTCATAGGTCGGATTTGAGTTTGAAAAATGCTCAATTTTTCAAAGGCCCAACCCGATCGGCCCGCAATTTTCTTCACTAATTGAAGCCCGCGACCCAGCCCAAAAATATGTCTAGTGATAACTCACTTTTCTCCATCAATTTTCTTAGTATAAAGTTTATTTTAAGTTTCAAATTATCATTCATTCATTCACCATTTTGAACATATGAATATTCAAATTCATATTTTTTACGTATGAGAATATAAATTCGAGTAGACCTCCCACTACTAAGTAATGGAACCTACTTAAATCTGGATCTCAAAATGATCATTTAATGAATTAATTTAACATAATTTATTATAAGTAATGGACTCAAAATATATCTTTTGTAAATAATGTTCATTAATTGCTATAGTAACGTTTATTAATTTTAATTATATGTATTTTATATTTTTTTAACATATAAATAATAAATATATGATATTATTTAAAATTTCGGTTCGATTTTAATTGAATTTTTGATTTGTGACCTTCTACCTTCACTGGTTTTAATACCGGGCCGAGTTTGAAAATATTGTTCATGATAATTAATGAGTGTTTATTTAAGTCATATTGAAATTATTTTTCAAATAAAAAAATTTCAAATTTCAAATTTTATTTAAAACTAAATTTATATAAAAAAAAATTACTATAATTTATAATAAATATAGAAAGAAAATAAAGAGGAAAAATAACTTATATTTTTCTTCATTTATTTTCTTTTCCCTTGTTTAGATAGAAAGGAAAATAAAATTATTTTTCACTTACTAACATCTTTTTTTATTTTTCCTCCAAATTGAAAAAAAAAATAAAGAGAAAAAAATAACATATATTTTCTTTCCTCTTTTTATTTTCCCTTCATTCTCAAACAATAAAAAAAAAAAAAAAAACTTTTATTTTTTATTTTTTATTTTTTTCCTCTCTTATTCTACCCATTCCAAACAATGGGAAAATGTATTTATGACAAAATACATTAATTTCATGAAAATTAGAGCATCTTCAGCTTGGAACATGTCGAAGCCCACTTTGCTGTCTTTTCTTAGACCAAAATAGCATATGAAGCCCAAATAACGCTTGGAAATTTCAGCACGGTACTTTATTAATTAAGTCAAATTTCGAGTTCGAAATACTAATATTTTACCTTTGGCAAAAAAAAAAAAAAACTAATATTTTACCCAATTTGTAATGCCTTGACTTAAAGATTTGATCTTTGAGCTTTTGGCTTTTGCCAAGTCTGGCCCTCACCTCTGCCTTTGCTTAACCATGGAGGAGGAGGTAGAGAAGACGATCCATAAGAGCACTTTCAACCCAAAATCTACAAAACCCATCTCTAATTATATCTATCTGAATCCAATTCTCCTCTTTCTTTCACTCTCACTAATACCCATTTCCTCCTCTGCCCTCAAGAAGCCACCTCCACTTCCTATTTTGCCACTTCCCTCAGCTTCTCAGCTCCAATGGCAACTCACATCCATGGCACTCTTTTTTCACTTTGGACCCAACACTTATACAGACTCTGAGTGGGGTACTGGCCGAGTTGATCCGTCTGTTTTCAACCCAACCCAATTCAATGCCACCCAGTGGGTTCAAGTGGCGAAAGACTCTGGCTTTAATCGTGTGATACTTACTGCAAAACACCATGATGGGTTCTGTTTATGGCCTAGTGAATATACAGATTATTCTGTAAAGTCAAGTTCTTGGAGGAATGGGACTGGGGATGTTGTTAAAGAGCTTGCTGTGGCTGCTAAAGAGGCTGGTGTGAATTTAGGCCTTTATCTTTCACCATGGGATAGGCATGAAGTGTCTTATGGGAAGACTTTGGAGTATAATGAGTTCTATATGGGCCAAATGACTGAGTTGTTGACCAAGTAATTTTTTTTATTGGAGTTATTTCTGGTTTTGGCTTTGTTTGCTGTGTTCCTGTGTCTGATCAATTATGGGTTTTCTTTCATTCCTATGATTCATTTACTCTCAATTTGTCAGCAGTTTTTGTTCATTGAGTATTTTGTCAATTTAATTTGTTATTTTTGGCATCTGTATCTGTTTGGCAGATTTTTTTTTATGGTTTTATTATTATTTTTGGTATGCTTTTGGGCTGGTACTAATTGAGTAAGCTTTTGTTAAATTCTTTGTTCTGCATTAATAAGTTTCTCGAAAGTGCCTGCAAATTATATTCTATGGTGTTTCCTTTCTAATGTTTTCAGGTAGATTGGACACTTATGTTATTTGTCAAATTCTTTAAATTTTGCTCAGGCATGTTCTTATGTGATATCCTCTGAAGAATTACACTTTTGGAGGATTAATATTTCTATCATTCTATGTATTGAGGCATTTTATGCCTTTTTTGAGTGAGTTGAAGTTTTATTTTATTTGTCAAGATGCAAGATGCAATTTCTTTTTATTAGTTCAACCTTAATGACGCTATTTGGGAAATATCTACTTCAATAAATTGTTGCTTTCTTAGCAAGTTTTAGTTTTGCTATGAATTCATTTGAGAAATTTAGAGAAGTGGAATGATTTTTTAAATCATGGCAGGTATGGAGAGATCAAAGATGTATTTTTGGATGGTGCAAAAGGGGAGGGAGAGAAGGATATGGATTATTTTTTTGATAGTTGGTTTAGCCTCATCCATCAACTACAGCCTGGGGCTGTCATATTTTCTGATGCTGGTCCTGACACAAGGTGGATTGGGGATGAGGCCGGCACTGCTGGGTCTACATGCTGGTCTCTTTTCAATCGGAGCGCTGCCATAATTGGAGGCACTGATCCAAAGTGAGTTAACTCTTTTACCTTCTCTACTGTTAATTATTTTCCTTGTTTAAAACCAAGCTGTTGGATAGATAATACAGTGCAAGTTCTTTAGTCTTTACTCATTTAGGCTTTGGTTGGTTAATGGAGTAGCATGGTATAGTATAGAGTATAATAGTTATTCCATATCAAAATAACTATTCTAACTTGGGTTTAAATTTAATTGTGGAATAATCATCCCGTAGACTAGTTATTCCACAATTTTAACTTTTGATTGAAATATTTTATGTGGAATAGAATTTACTACTTATAAGTGAAGAAACATTATTCTATTGGGCATTGGCCACAAAATAGTTATTTTATTCCTACTTCATTCTATTTTGCGAACCAAATGAATCCACTGAGTTTTATTAATAATGATAAAGGTTTCTTGAACCGTATCTGGTTCAAGATAACATGTTTGCTTGGAGGCTAACTGCCAGTTTCTTGTCATGTTAACCACAAAGTCCCTATATTTCCTTAATGAGAATAATTCAATTGAATAGAATGAAATGAGTGATTATATGCATGTAGGCAGGGTATTGTGGAGAATGTGTGCTTGGTGTAGTGGGTTTATCCGTATTTAAGATCCAAGGTGGAGTTGATTGTAGTTGCTATTGCCACTCAGTAATTATGCTGACTCATTTAACTCCAATTTTGACATGAATATGCTGCTTTGTATGTTAGAGGACTACATGCTCCATAACCTTTGCAAGAAGTATGATTTAAAATAAATTGATAGCTGGGTAATTGTCTAATTTAGCTAGGGATCTTTGAAATTTGTGTTAGAAAGCGAGTCTATTGATTTCTGAATTCGAAATTCTGCTTTATGGTTGATCTACTTGAATATGCTCAAGCTATTAGTATAATTAATATGCAAAAATCGATCCAGGATTCTGTGGTGCTGTAAACAATAAATAATGAGCAGTTTATACTTTTGCTGTTTTTTAAGGTCTCATTCTCCTGTGTTTTAATGCCTTGCTGAAGAATTCCTTAAATTCCTTAATTCTTAGATCCTGGTCCTCAACTAATTATTGCATTGATTTAATCATACTGGTATTTCGAAGGGCTGAACATATCAGTGTGTGTGTCCCTGACATAATACCAAATGTACTATGCAACCTTTCCCTGACCAGTAGAAGAATATGCTTATTTTCTCTTTGAATAGGAATTTATATGATCCTTATCTTGGCAATTTCTTTTTTGTTTCTTGCATTCTTCTGAAGTTACAAATCAAATGTCAGATTTTTATTCGATTCTCATCTATCCAACAGATACTTAATGGGAGGAGATCCATCAGGTCATGATTGGGTGCCTGCTGAATGTGATGTCTCCATCAGACCTGGTTGGTTTTGGCATGCATCAGAAATCCCAAAATCTGCAATGAAGCTTCTTGATATATATTACAAATCTGTAGGCAGAAACTGTCTCTTGTTGCTGAATGTGCCCCCAAACTCTTCAGGTCTTATATCAGCTGAAGACATTCAAGTGCTTCAAGAATTCGCTGAACTCCGGAGGTCTATATTTTCTTATAATCTAGCTAAGAATGCCCTTCTTACTGCCAGCAGTACACGAGGAGACACTGGCAATTCGCTGTTTGACCCCTACAATGTCCTTAAAGAAGGTATCTACACCTACTGGGCCCCTGAGGAGAATCAGTCAAATTGGGAGTTACATTTAGACCTTCAGGAATCAGCATCTTTCAATGTTTTGCAAGTTCAAGAGCCAATTCACATGGGACAACGGATTATTGAGTTCCATCTTGAGATTCTAAAATATGGGGATTGGAAGAAAGTGATCAATGGCACCACAGTTGGATATCAGAGGATGTTGCAATTTCCAACTGTAGAATCTCAGCATCTGAAGTTTGTTATAGACAAAACTCGAGCAGATCCCCTAATTTCTTATTTCGGAATATATATGGATAAATTTTCCATTGTGAGTAACAAATTTTATAATAGCTCGCAAACACACTTAAACAGAAGCCAGGTACTTGAGCAAACTGCACACAGCCTTTACTTCAACAGTAGTCAAGTACTCGGGCAAATCACAAGTAATTATTCTGAGATTGCTACAATGTAATGTATGTATATTTCCATTCTGTTGTTGTGCAGCCAACAATTCAATCTTTCAATTCATTGTTAAAGTATATATTACATACAATTCTATAAATTTGATTGATTCATTGTGGCTCACATGCATGCATAACAACTTCAATTCCAGTCCAGGCACAGAAGGGTCAACATAAGTTACCTTTTGGACAGTATCAAGATCGTGCTTAATAAGTACTACAGGAAATTAAGGATCTGTATTGCTCTAGTACAGGCTAGAGGCATTATATTTGATGTTTTTCATAAAAGCAAAACTAGTGAACCTTGTTTTTAGATCAAATACAAACCATATGCTTGAGCCTCATCTCTATTGGATTATCTATAGGCAGTCTTGAATGTGCTGTTAAGAAAATTCAGCAGAGTTCTTTTAATTCCTTTATATCATGTTTAGTTTGCTTTATAATTGAGAACAAAATGCAATTTTTTAAATAATACATATATATATATTTTTTGGTTTACAAGAAATTCAGAGATTCCTTTTTTGATATATTTAAATAACTGAATTTGTATTGAAAATGATACATTTTTTTTAGTATAATTATTAATATTAACAACAAATTGTATTTAGTTATTTAAAGAATAAATTTACAAAAATATTCTTTAAAGTTTCACGTACAATTTCATTTCCGTTTCATTTCTAGAGTGAATCAAACATGCCATAAGAGCAATTCTATGATAAATAAATGGTGTTTAAAGTGCAATTTGGAAAATCTTCTTCGAGAGCAATATATCCAGAGAAAACACATGCAATTTTAGGGGTAAAGCTAAATGTTTAGATTTCTAATATAACAACAAATCAATAATGATAGCCTACAAAAATCAGATGTTTTTCATATGCTATTCGATTGAGTTGTATCCTTCAATTATTGCAATATTTTCAGCATGCTGACATCATTGGCTTCAAGATTCATTGTTCAGATATTATTTCCAAAGAACTCATTTCTTTGGTCTGGTTCCCATAAACCAGATGGTACCTTCCACTGTTGGAGAATGAAGATCCCACACCATATCGAGAAAGGAAAAGAAAAATTAAGAATATATAATATTAAAGTCCATCAAAGGAGATGGAGCACGATTTAAGCCCAAATGCAACAAATGACCAACACTCTAAGGAAGAAGAAAAGCCCAACCAAATGAAGTAATGAAGTTGAGCCCATGATCAATTAAAAATCTAATATGATATCAGAGCGAAGATCCTGAGGTCCGTGTGGAGAAAAATGAATATGGATCATGGAGCAAAAAATTGGAACAAGATTGAAAACTAGCCCTCTGAGCCAAAAATTAAAAAGTCAAGACTGGAGAATAGAAAGCAGGCCCAAAGCCTATTTGCACTTGAAGGGGAGAATGAAGAATGAGATAATCCTCGCATCGAGAAAGGAAAAAAGAAAAATAAGGACATATCATGTCAAAGTCCATTAAACCAAAATGGCTAAGGCCCTTTTGGATCAAGGAGAAGCCCACTTTGCCATGATCAAATGCAAGTACTCTCCCATCACAAATGGATCCGACCCATAAAAAATTTCAACAGTGGTGATTAGAGAGAAGAAAAAATTGGAACAAGACTGAAAACCAAGTCCTCTAAGCAAAAAATAAAGAGTCAAGACTAAATAAAGAGTCAAGACCTCTAAGCATAAAAATTAAGGGTATATAATGTCAAAGTCTATCAAACCATAATGGCTTAGACCATTTTGGTGGAGATGGAGCACGATTTAAACCCAAATGCAATAAATGCCCAATACTCCAAGTAAGAAGAAAAGCCCAACCAAATGAAGTAATGAAATTGAGCCATAATCAATTAAAAATCTAACATCCACGACATAGCATATGCTGCCTCCACTCATGAAGTTAATATTCAGCCATTAGCACTGAGAACTCATGGTTCAGCCCTGTTCCAATGCCATCCCATAAAAGTATCAAGTTAGGGCTATGAAATTCGAGAACAATAATAAGTTCAGTGAGAGCCAGGCATATGGTTCCCATGCTGAGAAGAAATATTTAAATACCAAAGCTTTTATTTATGTTATCTTGACATCTCGAAGAAGCCTAGCAGCCATTGAGCCAAGCCTTCTTGCTTCCCAGTCAGTAAGGTTTGCTTTTGGCAACTCTTGAACTTTTTCACTACTGCAATCATCCATATTATTCATGGCACTACTATTCCCACCATTGTCGTATTCTTTTGGCATTTCATCATCAGTTTGCTGATCAATCCTCTGGGTAATGTTCTCTATGCTCCCAGATGAAGGCTTTAACCCCATGAAGTAAAGTTGAATGCTTGGATGCTGGTACTTACTGTCCATCTGCGTGGAATAAAATGGTTAGAATGATGCCAGCGAGTAAATGATTGAATACTAATTGAAACTACACAGAGGTAGCATTTCTCATCTCTGGCTCAAGCCCGCAGTGTGGATCTTGGAATAAGAAATCTGGACATAGAGTTCGTCTCTAAGATTGTTCAATAATTCAATGCATTTGTTAAACATTTCCACCTCAGCAAGGTCACAGGTAAGATAGATAGTCCAGCAATCACACAAATCCTAATTTTCACTGGGTATGATCTCTAGGGTTATAGCTATAATCTGGCTCTTTACATGCAAAGAAATGTGCATAAAGATAAAATATTTTACATCTATGAAAGGTACAAGCATAAAAAAGCTTAAGAATTAGCATCAAGTACCTTAGCTATTGGAACAATTTTCACTTCAAAGTTTCGTTTCCACATATCAAGCATCCGCTCATGAACACTTGTAGAACGGATCTCATAACCCATCTACATTGGAAATTTTAGCAACAAAAGAGTGCATTACGAATTAATTATGAATTAAGTCTTTGGAGCAAAAGTAAAAATGAAAACCTTATAACAACACACCAAAATTGTGGTTTTGGGTCCTGACAAGGCAAATACTGTCTGCAACAGTGGATCCAAGAGATGCTCTGCATAAACCTTAATGGCAAAGAAGTTGAATATCACTGGTCTGATTAAGTCGGATCATAACGGTGTTAATGGGCCATTATATCAAAAGAATCAAATGTAAATGACAATGTTTCAAGATTTTATTGTGGAAATGCCTATGCAACTATCCTTTTTTTTTTTTTTTTGTCTCTCATTTACATTTGTGAATTCACTATTCTGTGTTTACTCATTACAAGTCACTGACATTGCCAGAGATGTTTGCAGAAAATTACAATGCATGTCATGCCAATTACTATGTTATACAATCCTACAGTAAAAAGTGTATAAATGTCTCTTCTGAGTTTCCCATTTGCTTTAATATACTTGCTGACGCATGAAATCACAATTTTTGGCAAGCCCATGAAAACAAAGAATTGAGAACCATAATACTAAGGTTCTTTCTAGTAAAAGAAAAGTCTAGACCTTGATATATATGTATATATTAAGCACAAAAAGCATCAAGCAAAAATTGTGGCATCAAGTTAGCAATTGTAGTATCAACACAAAGATGAAACTCTAAGTAACACCATCTAGAAATTTATTATTTCCCATTGTGTGTCCAATAAAATGTAATCATCAAGCAAACTTACAACATCAGTGCCAATGATGTAGTCAAATGGTGGATCAACAGCCCTTATATGATCCTTGTTTCCCCAGTTCAATTCTGCAACCTTGATTGAACCAAATGAATCTACACAGATATCAAGTTCCATGAGAGATAATGATGAAACAAAACACTCAAATTAACGTGCAAGTGCAACCCTCTATCTGATAGCTAACTAAAGCACCTCCACATTGGTTAGAAGAAAAGAAAAAGTAAACACACCATATGAACACAACCGTCAAAATATCTAAAAGCAAACCTGAATTAGGATCCTTCTGCGTGATTCTTGAAGTATTACGCTCTACATTTCTCATTAGCAATGGCAAAACATCAATTTGGTCTGTTGAAACAACATTGCATCCCAGCAATGCCATCCCTGGAAGGAGCAGCTTGCATCAGAGTAGGAAGAATAAAACCTGATATAGTAGAGAAAGCTAACCAAGTCATGCATGAACGTTCACTTTATACAAGAAACTGAAACTCACCAAATCCAGCTACTCCACAACCTGCTCCAAGTTCAATGACTCGTTTTCCCTTGAGTTTAGATGGGGAAAACCGCCCCTTTCTGCAATTCTTTTCCTGAAACAACCGGAGAAGTAGAGCTTCATAAACTTTGAAAAACCCAAATTTGTATTGGAACATGTGCCTCCTTAATTTTTTAAAGGATACATCATATACGGGAATATCATTTGCATTCTACCACCTGCTCTCATTTTCTTCTCTTATGAAGAATGAAACAAGAGTAAATGTCAAAATGAATGATGCCTTAGCCACTAGCAGGGATCAAGTGGAGGAATCCAAATACAGTAACCACTCTCACCTTATCCCACTACTTTGTAAATGATATGACCAACTCCATAAGGTCTTTATCCAAGCTAAGTTCCTATATAATCTCAACTAAAACTGGTTAGCCTAATTCCAACTACTTTAAATTGCCAAATTTGAAACAAAAAGTTTATGGGAAATTTTCAAGTGTGTCAGAGAGGGAGAGAGACATTACCAGAAATTTAACAAACACCATCGATGCATCCCAAACTGTAGTTCCTAAATGCTTGGAATTAGGATCCTATCATAATCACAATAAACTTACAATTAACATGATGAAAAATGCTGTACATGCACTAGAACCAGAAGAAGAACAAAAATGCACCTGAGAGAATTGCAGTTGATGGCCCAGAACTTCAAGAATGATTGCAGAGGTGCTTGGAGAATTTAACCTGATATAGGAAAGCAAAATATTATTATTAACATAAAATCTTAAAAATAAATCCTGATATAAGACATTAAAATTAAACAAAGGAATGTAAGGATTAAAACAGCAACAACACTAGAATACTTTGCACAACACTCCTATATTTTATTTTCAGATATCAAATTAGATAAAACATGAGAGGCCGCAATGCATTTTAGCAAGGAATTGATACAATGAGCACCCCAAATTAGAATATTAGGAATTATCACGCCTATGCCTGCAAGTGCAAGGAATAAGCTTATAAAGCACAAATTTATTATCATGATTCACTAATAAAACCGTTAAATAACTATATTCAATAATTAAATTAAAAGTAGAACATGAACATGACGAGGAAGAATACCTGTCATGCTCCATTGTCAAGTTTTTCCGAAGAAAAGGAATATTTCCTTAACATAAACCTCTGCAGGCTGATCAAAGTTACTCTAGGATGATATGCCTCACTGCAATAAACGAGAAAAGAAGGTTACTTTTAACTAAAAGAAAACAAGAACATACAAGACGAAAACTGTCCAAATGTATAACTACAATCAAACCATCATTATTTGGACATCTTCTTGTGAATTTATTATCAGGAATATAGAAAAATCATAAAATTTTGATGATCTCACATGATCAGATGCACAAAAACATCATAAAATTTTGATGATCTCACATGATCAGATGCACAAAAACATTCTAACATATCTATATTTAAAAGATATAAAACTAAAAAAGCAACCCAAAAAAGAGAGAACCCAAAAAGGAAATGGACAATTAAATGATGAATGAACCCCAAGTTGATTTTTTTTTTCTAACTAAGAACCAAAAAGATAAAATGGAAATCACCAAACTCACCATCTGATACATTAGAACTCCAAAGAACAATAATTACATGTATAATACTTGTAAAAAAGAATCAGTATCCTACTCCTACCGCTTATTAGTAACTGAAAAGACAATAACTTTGGAGCTTCGAAAGCAAAATTGAAAGTATAAAATGTGTAGCCTGGATGGCT
Source organism: Vernicia montana (assembly GCA_949750685.1). Classification (NCBI taxonomy): domain Eukaryota; kingdom Viridiplantae; phylum Streptophyta; class Magnoliopsida; order Malpighiales; family Euphorbiaceae; genus Vernicia; species Vernicia montana. The sequence goes on from CATKHJ010893758.1 coordinate 13,915, forward strand.
ACTGGTGAGGCCTGGGACTAGGAGGTCCCAGGTTCGAATTTATTTCTACCATGTTGGGTTGTTAAATTTGTGAGTTTGTAAATATTTGGATTTGTATATAATATATCCTGTAAAAAAAAAAAAATTATTAAGTTGATATTAGAAAACCAGAAATGAGGGAAGGCAGAGAAAGAAAACCAGATTCTTTGACAGCCGGAGATTCCTTCAGTACCGGCAAGAATGGTACCTGGGATTTGGAATCGAAAAGGAAAGAAAGCTTTTTTCTCTTTGTAGGTCTACTCAACTGAACAACATGGAGCTCATCAAGATTCAAGGGTAAGGCCCAGGGACCTGTCTGGTCCACCATATAAATATGCCAAGAAAATTTACTTTTCAAAGACTTGGGCTTTGGAAGATGACATGAACTGGGCTATAAGTCACAAACCCATGTCTTTTACTGAAAAAGCGGATCGAGAAGACAGAGAGGGGGAGAGTGAGCGAGTCACCAGTGATTAAAGAGTCCCATTTTCCTTTTGATTTTCATTTCCATATCCAACAAACCCACCTCTTCCTCCTTTGCTTATCTATAGACTTACCTGTCTCTCTCTGTCTCTCTTATTGCAGTTCTGTTTCCTTGCTGATTTTCTCTCGTTCTTCGAGAGAGGTAAATGTTTTTTTTTTAATCGTTTTCTTCCTCATATTTTTACTGGGATTTTCGTTTTATAATTTGGGTTTTAGTTTTCTTAATCATTTGTGTATATACATATTTGCCTGTGTGAAATGGAAATCTATCCCAGAAACTGAAGTATAGATAAAAAGTTTCTCTTTTTCAATGGGCGTTAATTTGGGCATGAATGATTTTCTGTTTGTTTCTGCGGAAAATGAAAGGAAATTGTTAAAAGGGGTCTCTAACTGTGTCTTGCTATTGTACCTCAATTAGATATATAGTTAACATCCCAAACCATGAATACCCTGTTGCTTATTTGTTATTAGGATGTTGTTTTATTAGTTATTAGTTATTACCCTTAAAGTGATTGAATGGTCTGCCTGTTGTATCTTAATGCATTACAGTGAAAGTTTTGTGTATGAAGTTTGTAAACAATATGGAATTTTCAACCATTTCAACTATGAATTATGTGTGATCTATATTTATTATTGCAGGGCCAAAAATATTATGTTTGTGGTGGTTGATTTGGTGAGTTTGATTTTTCCTGAAATTTTATTTTTATGAGATGTGACAACTGATGTTTATGTTTGTAATGCCTATCAACCCAGGGAGGCAGTGATGGATACTTTTCTTATCACCTCCGAATCTGTTAATGAAGGGCATCCTGACAAGCTATGCGATCAAGTCTCTGATGCCATTCTAGATGCCTGTTTGGAGCAAGATCCTGAGAGTAAAGTTGCTTGTGAGGCCTGCACTAAGACTAACATGGTAATGGTCTTTGGTGAGATTACCACCAAAGCGAAGGTGGATTATGAGAAAATTGTTCGTGATACCTGCAGAGGTATTGGTTTTGTGTCAGCTGATGTTGGTCTTGATGCTGATAATTGCAAAGTCCTTGTCAACATTGAGCAACAGAGCCCTGATATTGCTCAGGGTGTCCATGGTCACCTTACTAAAAAACCTGAGGAGATTGGTGCAGGAGACCAGGGTCACATGTTTGGATATGCAACAGATGAGACCCCTGAACTGATGCCACTGACCCATGTACTTGCAACCAAGCTTGGAGCTAAGCTCACTGAGGTGAGGAAGAACAAAACGTGCCCATGGCTGAGGCCTGATGGCAAGACTCAAGTGACTGTTGAATACCGGAATGAGGGTGGGGCTATGGTTCCACTCAGGGTTCACACTGTCCTCATTTCAACTCAGCATGATGAGACTGTCACAAATGAGCAGATTTCCAAAGACCTGAAGGAGCATGTGATTAAACCAGTCATTCCACCCCAGTACCTTGATGACAAGACAATCTTCCACCTTAACCCTTCAGGTCGCTTCGTCATTGGCGGTCCACATGGGGATGCAGGGCTTACGGGTAGGAAGATAATAATTGATACTTATGGTGGATGGGGTGCCCATGGTGGTGGTGCCTTCTCTGGAAAAGATCCGACAAAGGTTGATCGCAGTGGTGCATATATTGTCAGGCAGGTTGCAAAGAGTGTAGTGGCTTCAGGACTTGCCCGACGCTGCATTGTACAAGTTTCTTATGCAATTGGTGTGCCGGAACCATTATCTGTGTTTGTGGACACTTACAAGACGGGGAAGATCTCAGACAAAGATATACTGGCTTTAATCAAAGACAAGTTTGATTTCAGGCCAGGCATGATTTCTATCAATCTTGATTTGAAGAGAGGAGGTAAGTTCAGGTATCAGAAGACTGCTGCCTATGGGCATTTCGGCCGCGACAACCCAGATTTCACCTGGGAGACTGTTAAGCTTCTCAAACCTGCCAAGTCTTAGAATAAAAAATTCCTGAGTTTGATGTTTTTGGCTATTCCTTTTGAAACAGAAATAGTTTATCTATATATTGTTACTTAGTTCATTCATCTGAGAGCCATTTTGGATTAAATAAAGCAAAGATTTTTAGGAATTTTGTAGTTGAAGTTGAGGGTTATAGAGGCAATAGATCTAGGTTGTCTTGATTATTCTTTTTGCACATTTTTTGTCTTTGGAAGTAACTTTGTCATTTCTACCTGATATTGAATTCATTACTGTTTTAGTAAACTTTATCGTCTCAATTTCTCTTTTCCTTATTCCATTTCTTGCCAAGTCCTGGAAGAGCAGCAGTAATTGGCAGTGATGAACCAATAATCGAGTCATAAACTGAGGGAAAATGTGCTTGTGCTTGGCATCTTTACATGGTACGAGGCTTTGAGCTATAGTAACAAGTTGAGAAGGTAGAGGCTGAGATGTTAAAAGTCTAAGGTGGTGTTCGGTAAATGTCCTGTTATGCTCCTAATTACAGTTCATTTTTTATGTTTTGATTTGATTTTTTTTACGAATTAAAATATTTGGGATTCATTTTTAATGTCAATTTGAACCTAATTTAGGTTGTCCTTCCTCTGCAGATGAAAGTAATGCTTTAAAAGAATTGAAAAAGAAAAATGGGCTGTTCTTTTTTATTTCTAATTTTTGTTTATGGTAATGAACAATTCAAAATTGAAAATAAAATGCCAATGAGATATGAAGTAAGCATCTACACAAATATTAACATAAAAACCTATGATTGCTCCCTTCTACAGAAGCAAATGCTAATTACTGTATATAATTACAGAGAATTATGTTTTTTAGCATTTGTATCTTATTTCTGCATTTCTACTTCTAAAGAGTAAAGAAAAGAATAGCCAAATCATTTCTTATACCTTACTGATGACAACATTAGAATACTGAACTAAGTGATTGAGAGGGCTGCTTCTCTGTTTCTGTTCCTTACAGATTTTATTCTCCTTTGCCAATGAGCCAAATTTACTGCAATAAAGTCACACGTCTTTCCTTTTTTGTCATCAATAAATTGGAAATATGCAAGCCTCCAAGACTTCTTTAGTAGCAATGTTCCACACACTGCCCAGAACCCCACAATGAATCCAGATGCCAAACCAATGTAAAACCATAGCATATCAGACCCTTCTTCTTCACCATTACCTTTTCCACTACTTTCACTCGGTATGTTATCCTCTGGACATTTGGTTGTTAGAGGACCCCCGCAAAGTCCTGGATTACCTTCATAAATCGATGAGTAATTGAGGGTTTGAAGCTGGTAACCTGATGGAATTTTCCCACTTAAGTTGTTGTAAGATAGATTTAAGTGATTCAAGGATGATATTGAAGATAAGCTTGTTGGAATTGGGCCAGAAAGTTGATTTCTTGATAGATCAAGTGTTTCCAACCAGCGCAGGTCTCCAATTTCTAGTGGGATATTTCCAGTCAAGTGATTCCTGGATAAGTTTAAGGTGCCCAATCTGTGTAGACCTGTTATTGCTTCAGGCACTTTACCAGTCAGATTGTTGGTTGAAAGATCAATGACTTTTACCAGTGAAAGTGTGCTGCTATATTCAAGCTCTCTTCCTTTAGCTACAACCATCACATGCCCTTCATATCGGTGGACAAATTCAGACGGAACATCAGTGATCATTCCACTTAAATTTCCTAGACATTGTGGAATGTACCCTGATAAATTGTTGTCTCCAAGGTCCAATATATGAAGATGCAAGAGATGACAAAGTTGTCTAGGGATTTCACTGCTAAAGAAGTTTGATCGCAGACGCAGGATGAGAAGGGAAGTTATATTTCCTATCCATGCTGGTATACTTCCAGAAAGTTTGTTTTCACCAAGGTCAAAGTTCCAGAGTCCTGTACAATCTTGCAAGGATAATGGGATTTCACCAGTGAATTTGTTGTTGCTCAAGCTTAGCAGTTGGAGTGAATGGAGAAAACCTATTGAGCTAGGAATAGTACCAGATAGATTATTGTTAGATACATCTAGAACTTGCAGGTGTTGCAGTTGCCTCCAGTTCTCAGGAAGTTCTCCAGATAAATTATTGAATGAAAGAACAAGTGTGTTCAAGTTACTTAGGTTGAGAATGGAAGGGGGAATACCACCACTGAGACAGTTTTGAGAAAGATCTAAATCACTAAGATTTGGCATGGTATCACTGATGTTGTCAGGAATTAGACCTGAAAAAGAATTTCCCCAAAGATAAAGGCGGCGCACATTAGTCCACACTGGTAAAGGGCCATTGAACTGGTTGGAAATCAAATATACATTTGCTTCATAACGGAAATGCAATGAGCTAGGCAACTTGCCACTTATTTGGTTATGTGCAAGATCTAGGTCATCAATGCGCTGCGAACACCAGCTCCAAAACCAATCTGGTAGAGTGTCAGAAATCCCAATATCATTGAGGAATAGAGTGGTTAAACCATTTTGAGTTTGAACCCACTCAGGAAAAGAGGGACCTACTTGGATGTGTGCAAGTATAATGAACTTGAGTTTAAAAGGAGGGTTCCACTGGCTATCTACATTAAAGTTCAATGATTTCTTGAGAGATGTCGATGATATTTCTAAGTTTTCTAAGTGTGTAAGATTCAGGAAATGCCTCTCTGTCATGGTACCTCTCCAGAGGGTTTGTCCAAAATTCATAACAACCAGCTTTGAAAGTTGTCCAATGCTTTCTGGAATGCTGCCATTTATTGGATTGGCAAACAAGCTTATAGTCTCCAAGGATGACAAACTTCCAATACTCTCAGGTAATGAACCTAAGAACATATTTTGCCGCAAGACAAGCGAGCGTAGTTTGGTGAGATTTCCCAAAGAAACAGGTAATTCTCCGTCAAATTTGTTTTGTGTCAAATCTAACACTTCCAAGCTATTATTTCCTGATAAACTATCCACAAATTCTCTCACATTCCCGCTAAATCTATTGGAGGATAGTCTCAATGACTGTAGTTTCCACAGATTTCCTAGGCTGCTTGGGAGTAAACCTTCTATTAATTGATGAGACAAGTCCAGATGTTGAAGGGCAATCAAATTTGTGAAAGTATTGGGAAGGGGACCCATGAGATTGCTAGAGCTAAAAAGAATGGTTTCAAGACTGCTGATGTTGAATATCCAAGTAGGCATTGGTGAATTAAAGATATTTCTGGAGAGATCAATGGTTGTAAGTGATGTAAAATTAACAAATGAAAGGGTATGAGGAACTTCTTTCAGATTGCAGTCATTCAAGTGTACTTCCAGCAAAGATGGAAGCATGTTAACTACTTGTAGCCAATTGGCAACACTGCCAAGATCAATCCCTCCTAGGTCAAGGTATTCCAAAGAAGAGAGGCCAGTTAACCAGTGAAGATCCTTTGCACTTAACATGTGATCAGAATCAGCAGATACATGGAGATCAAGATAATGCAAGCTTGATATATTTCCTAGATGAGGTGGGATTGTCCCACTCAAAGATGCTTGAGAAAGATTGAGATAGTTCAAACTTTCGAGGGAGCCAATGAAATCTGGAATCTGGCTTCCTTCAAAATCATTCAGGCTGAGGTCTAAGTAATCTAAATGTTTCAGGTAAAGCAAAGAGGAATTAATCTTACCTCTCAAAGCTGACTCCTTGTGTCCTGCTTCATCACTCTGAAATGGGTTGCGAAGATCGAGCTTTATGATGTTTCCAGTGCTATTATTGCAACTCAATCCATTCCATTGGCAACAATCTTCACCTACCCATGAAGAAAGTCTACCAGAGGGATCAATGAGACCTTCTTTGAAGTCAAGAAGTGCTTTTCTCTCAATCTGTAGGCAGCTAATGGGAACATTCTTGGAGGAGGTGAGTCCAACAATGTTAAGGAACAGAAAACCAGATAAGAATTGAAGAAAATTTAGTTGAATAAGAATGTTTATCTTGTGCATGATTGTAATGGGTGTTGGGATTCAATGGGATGGTATTGGAATATTGTATTTGGATCAATGGATCTAGGATTTAATAATTTTTATTGGCAGTTTTTGTATTGTTTTGCTATTTAATCTGATTCTTGACTTTCACAAAGACTTTGCCAAGGTTGACATGTTAATTTTTGAAGTATTATTTTTGTTTTTCTACAGCTAGGAAGCATACATGGATTTGACATTTCTTGCAACTATGGTTCTGTTTTTCTACAGTTGAGAAAGCATACATGTGGTTATTGGTCAAAGGTGTACCCATAAATTCAACATTCCACACCAGAGCAAAGAATTAGGTAGAGAGACAGACTATATTTAAAAAGTTACTATCTAGGTGGATTTCAGACATGGAAAATAGAAAATGAAAATGTTCTTCACTCTTTATTTTGGATTATAATCTCAGTCATTGCTCATCAAGATTTATGGAACTTCAATTTTTTTGTAAATAGCCAATGTTTTTCAAATGTGTAATGATGTTTGTTATGCTTGCTTACCCTTTCATTCAATGTTGTTAAAATCGAACCGAAGGTTGAATCGGTTTCTTTTGCTTGTTCGTAGTTTGACTAGTCCAATCGGTTCAATTTAATTTCTGTCATTTTTTTTAATTTTATTAAGTTAAAAACGGCGTCGTTTTGCAAATTTTGGTCCGACCGATTCATCGGTTTTTTCAGTTCGGACCAGTTTTTTCAGGTTCAATGGTTTTCAAATTTTTTATAACTTAAAAACCAGACCAATGATCGATTTCTGATTTAATCGGTCCGACCGATCGGTTCAGTCCGGTTTTAACAATACTGCTTTCATTAATCATTTCTTATACTCCCTCCGTCTCAAAAACGTTGTCCACTTTCTTTTCTCACACAGTTTAAAAAAAATCATTTATTACTTATCAACTCATAAATTTTATTATATTTTTTCACTTATACCATTACTTATACTTATTTATTACTATAATTTTTTATTAATTTTGAGAATAGACAACTACTATACTTTTTAATTAATAAGCATAAAATGGACAAATACTTATATCTATTTTTAGAGTGGACAAATATTTTGAGACATTTTAAAAAAAATAGTGAATAATTTTTTTAGTACGGAGGGAGTACATAATTAGATGGATATAAAAGTTGACACTATATTAAATGGAGTCAACATATTGTTGCAATTGAATTTTGAATTTTGCAATAAAATCAATATCAAATTATTATTTTGTCCATGATATTTTATCTAATTAGTTAATTTATTTTTTTTTATAAATTAATTAAAAAATTCCTCTGTTTTTAATTGGTATAATCCTTCGTCTTTTTTTTGGCTTTTATATTAAAAAAATTAAAAAAAAAATTTCATTCTGAAAATTGAACTTGATTTATTGTCCAAGTAGCATATCATATTTATTACTCAAAAAATTTATTCTTTTTACTCAAATATTAATAGAGATGGCAAAACTCGATCCGCTTCGACGAGAAACTCGTCCTTGCCCCAAACCCGATGAAAAATCTCCGCCCGTCTATGGTAATAGGGCGAGGATGGGATTGAGTCTTCCCGCCCCGTCCCGCTCCGCCTCGATTTCATAAAATTAATATATATGAATTTTTTATTATAATTTCATATTACACACACATATATATATATATATATAAATTATTAATTTTCTTTAAAATTATATTATTAAGTATTTAATTATATTATTATTATTTCAATATTAATTAATAATATAT
>CATKHJ010893779.1:0-31378 GCA_949750685.1 Vernicia montana
ACTTATCTCACATATAATAATAATAATAATAATAATAATAATAATATTAAAAATCTTTAAAATCTAAAATCTAAAATCAATTTAATTTAATTTAATTTAGCATTCTCAAAAATAATACCCGATAATAGTAATTCAAAATTCGGGGTATTATAATTAAATTTTCTCTAAATAGTTTAAAAAAATATTTATACAAAAATAAAAATTAATACGTAGGTGGATAGATATTAATTTTTTATTTTTAATATCACTTGACAAAAATCATAAATTATGGATGAAGAGTTTTATATGTACCATTTTGAAAAGATTAAGGGTCTAATGGGCTAAAAAAAATATTAAGGGCTCACTTTAGTATCAACCAAAAGGAAATGGTTTTATATGTACCATTTTGAAAAGATTAGGAGTCTAATGGGATAAAAAAAATATTAATGGTTTACTTAAGCACAAACACAAAGAAAATGATTTTATTTGTACCTTTGGCCTATTTATTATAAATGAAATTATTTTGCTAAAAATAAATATAAATTTTTTAATTATTTTTAATGCTGTAAAATCTTAAATTCCAATTTGAATTGAAGTGAAATTTACATAAACAAATGTGAGAGGATTTATTTAATTTATTTTTAGAAAATAATAAAATAAATTATTAATTATGTTAAAGTTTAAGGATTAAATAATAATTCAATTTTTTCAAAGAGAAATTTGAAAGGGATAGCATCGTGATGCGTGAACTTTGAAACTATCAATAAAAAATAATAAATAAAAAAAGACGTATGAACCATATCTCAAGTCTCAATTTGAGCCTGGGCAAAAAAAAAAAAAAAAATCTCAATTTGAGAAAAAAAAAAAAATATATATATATATATATTACTCATCCGTCCCATTTTATTTAGAATTTTTTTTAAATATTTCAAAAATTATGTCTTATTTTTATTTTTAATATTTTTTTATCTCTATATTTATTTTGTCTTTTAATATTAATTCAACTTTTTTCATAAAATTTATAGAAAATTATATTTAATAAAAAACATAAAAAAAAAATACTATAAAATATATTTTATCTTTATTAAAATATAAAATATAATTTTTTTTATAAATTATATTTTAATGTATAAGAATTAAGAAATCATTTTATATTAAATTAAATTTATAATATTTTAATTAATTAATTAATTTTATTAACTTTAAATCTCACAAATATTAAATTTTCTTTAAATAGTTTAAAAAATATTTATAAAAAAATAAAAATTAATATCTAGGTACATAAATATTAATTTTTTATTTTTAACATGACAAAAATCATAAATTATGGATGGAGAGTTTTATATGTACCATTTTGAAAAGATTAAGAGTCTAATAGGACTAAAAAAAACATTAAAGGCTCACTTGAATATCAGTTCAAAGGAGAAGATTTTATATGTACCATTTTAAAAAGATTAAGGGTCTAATGAGATAAAAAAAAACATTAAAGGCTCACTTGAGCAACTTCTCAAAGGAGAAAATCCTATTTGTACTTTTGACCTTTTGCAAACCCAATGTAACATTAATTGATTTTTTTTCAAATTTACCCTTAACATTAATTGACTTAATGTTATTAATAAAATTTTAGTGAAAAACAAATTAAAGATATATTAGTCTATTTAGTTTAAAATTATTACTAATTTATTATTTTTTTAATATAAGTGTATTCCTTTAAAACGATAATTATTATAAAACAAAAGAAATATTTAATAAGAACAATTTAATATTTTCTTTCAATAATTAAAGATAGTTAGTTAGCTTTTTAAAGAGTATTATTATTTATTTTTTTTTGGATTAAGCCATAACAATTTTTGTGCTTATGGAAGTAGGCGACAACCAATTTCCTTTTTTCCTTCATCTGTAAAACTTCACATTGAAAAGGAAAGCCATTTATCCACAAGAACCATTGGCCCTCTACACATTCAGAATTGCACACTGAATGAGGATTTTCCTTGGAAATCACCCTTTTCACATCTACTTTTAAATAATACTACTACATACATAGTATTTCATTTCTTGTTACACGACAAATTCCAACATTAAAATACGGCACACCTCGAAACTATGATATATAAGACTGATTTTCCCCTCTAAATTCTTCTCATGTAAATATAATTCAAGGGCATCAAATGTCATGCATTTCAAAATAGAATAATAATTCAAGATTTTTAATATTTATTTATTTTATTTTCTCTCAACTCTAGAATCCCAAGTGCTTGAAATTGATAGGTTCTTCTACTAGTACTAGACACTGTCCACTAATAAAATAAAGTTAAAACAACAATAAAATTTCCTGGAATTAAGGACAAAGTGTATATATCATTAATAGTAATGATTCCATAATATCACTAACCTCTCCTTAGATTGTCTAAGCTTTGCATACAAAATAGGAAATGGTGGTGATTAAGACATATTACTTGACCTAATAATAATAATAATAATAATAATACAAAGCTTAATCAGTAACCAAATTATTAGACATGAAGGACTCTAATTTGTATCGAGGCAGCCAGCTATTTCGCACGAGGCAAAAGGGTGCAAGATTTTGACATCTTAACCTCCCCACACAAGAGAAGAAGAGTTTTATACTTTGACAGTGAACAAAATAATATCAGAAAATCCAGACCTATGCAAACTCTTACCTGCTGGGCAAAACACAGGCAACAAACATGTACCCTAAATAGAACAGGCACCTAATTATACGGACAAATGTTACTAATTATGTATTAAAGTAAGAAAATTTGTATGCTAAAATAATGATTCATGTGACACTAACTAAATCCTATGATTAATCCCCCCACCCACAGGGCCTCAACTACCAACAAAAGATAAACAAAGGCTTCCCCAATTCCCAAATTGTGTGGTGAGGGGCCAATTTTACTGAACTACTAGGAACTGGTATAATTTGAAGCAATGAAATAACACAGAAAGGCACCAACACAAATATAATTCAGAAAAAAATAAAATAAAATATTTAAAATCTGAATGAGGTTAAAAAATGAAAGAGAAAGGAGTGAGTGGTACCCAGATACCATTCATACATATGTTGTCAGAAACCATGTGACAGTGTGGCCCTCACCCATTCATGTCCACCTAAAAGAAACCACAAAATGAGACAAAAAAGTCCCCTAAAGTTGCCTTTAATCACATGAAAGAACAATCTTTACTTTACTCCCATCTTTTTCTTTTCTTCAATTTAAAAGAAAAATATAATTTTCATAAATAACTTTTTCTGTTCTGCCTGTTTCATATAATCTTAATGGATGACAGATGAGGGTAATAAAAACTTAAAAAGTGGGAGTGAGACAGCTTTTACCCCCCACCACTTCAGTCATTGCACTGCTTTTACCCTTTTTGGGCTCCATATCCATATAGTAGTTATACTTCTGCTACAGTTCTTTAAACTTGTTGGGGTCTATTTCTGTACACATAATGACATAGATAGAACTATTCTTCTCCATAAAGAAGAAGAACCTCATTTTCTATATAGGGTTCAATCTTCTTTGTTTTTTTCATCTCACAAGAAAGGATGGTAAAACAAAGTAAAAAAGAAACTAAATTACAGATGATAAGAGAGTTAATTACTTCTGCTATTGCTGTGTGGTCCAGCACAAACACACACACACACACACGCACACACACTCACCTACAGAGAGAAGGGTACACAGAGTGAGGAAAAACAGAAAGACCCCACTCCCATAATCAGTTCATCTGTCCTTTTATGTATGCATTATGTATTCATTGTAAGTAGTATGTATTGATGATGATGGTGATCTTGCTGAGATCTTGTCTACAGATCTTTTTTTTTTCTTTTGTTGTGGGTATGATTTTTGGCTATACAGCTAGAGGATTTTCTTTTCTTCCTTGTATAATGCTTTCCAATATTTCTGCAAAGATGAACAAAAACAGCCCAACATCATAAAGGAATCCCCATTTGACTAGAAAAGTATACAAATTGTATGCATGTGCCTACAAGACCCAATCATTCATTAAAAATAAATAAATTAAATAAAATATACGAAATAAAATTGATATTTTGATTAATAATCTCTTACCCTAGCAAAGTCAATCTCCCCATTGCTGGCCATGCTCACCTTTGCCAACTACATGCCAATGGCTCCATGCCCAGAAGAAAGCCTGAAGAAAACAAATCTTTGATTAATTTTCTTTTCCTTATTTGGTGCTTACACAAGCAAGAAATGGAAGTCTCTCACCTGGGCATTTGGAGAAAACAAGATTTAAGGGAAGTCATATTGAGAGTGGTGGTGGGCATTATGAGGTTATTGTTAGAAGTAGAAGAAGATGTAGTTGGAGTATTTGTGCCATTTTCATGATCAACCTCTAAAGCAACAGAGGAGAAGACACTCTGGTCACCAGCTGATTTCTTAGGAGAAGTAAAAAGGTTATCAGGGAGGATATGCTCCAAACTGCAAAGAACATGAAGTTAGAGAAAATGTAACGAACAACTGTTAGATACTTAATGGAAACTACAACTCCTTAAAGCAGAATTAATAAAGCAGAGATTTCTAAAACAGAATCTAAGCATAAATATAGTGCTTGTTCTTGTGAGTAACTTTCTCCTTATACCTGAAAATTCTGGTATCTTACCTTTCATGGAGATCACTTTTTTCAATGTTGGTCTTCTCCTCCGTACTACTACTATTACTATTGCCATTACTGTGATTGCAAGCTGGATTCCCATCCTGTTCAGCATCTGCAAATGCATTTCGAGAAGCTGCCGCATCTGGGTCACAACCATTCTCTACAACAATACAATGCAGCAAATTATCTTATTATATATCTCATTTTGACTTGAAAATCATAACCCCCCCCCCACCAAATCAACAAATTAATCATTAAGGATTTGATTAACCAACCTTCAGGAACTTCTTGATCAATGCCATCAGGTGAAAAAATAAGGGTCTGACTGTTGGTAGTGCGAGAGAGAGTTGGTGAGGGAATGGGAGACCCAGTAGATAAACCATGAACATACTGATGATTATTATGATTTTTGAAGTCAAGAAGTTGCAGATTCATTAGCCTTCTTCCATGGAGTTCAATAGCTTGCTGCAACTCAGCTTGTTCCTCTAATTTCCTTCTCAATAACATTTCTTGAGTATTCTGAAACATTCTTGCTCCTAAATTGAGACCAAAGAAAAGATTACTTCAGTGTAAAGTACTAGACTACAAGATTAACTTTGAATTGAGAAAGGCACAATTTTGCCAAGTATAGCTTACCAAGATGGAGGTCAAATGACTCTCTAGAATCAAGCCCAGAAGGGCTCGAACAAGCTGAATACTCTCCCCTCTCTATCTGTTGTTGTTGATGTTGCTGCTTCCTGAAACGAGTCAATTAAGAACTCAATAATCAATGTAGAAAAAATGGTCAACACAGGAAGAATAAAAAAAGATCAATAGGACTATATACTTGTCTGGGACTTTTCCCTTCTCCTTGTAAGGCTTAACAAGCACACGCGAATCACAAACAAAATGAGGATTCCCTTTGGCCAAAATAAGCTTCACTGTCTCTGGATACACAAATGTAACAAACCCAAACATTCTCTTCTGCTGATATGGAATCCTCACATCTTGCACTGGTCCATAAATGCTTCAAAAATCAAAAACCATACAAAGAAACTAACTTTAGCCAAAACCCAAAAGCTTTTCAATTATTCACTTTCTTTAATGGCAAAAAAGGAATACAAATCCATGAAACATTAATTACCTGAAATAATTTGAAACATCTTCTTCTCTAAATGTGCTATCAGCTGGAAATGTCAAATAGATCTGTCTAGAACCTGGGTTCATTGCTCCTCCCAGTCCCATTGGTGAAAAATCATTCCTTTCTGGCCGACATCTCCCAAACTTGTGAAGCTCATCCCCCATCATCAATGCAGCTGCTGCAGCCGATCTAAAATAGCAGATATAAAAAAATAAAAAAAAAAAGACCAAAACCATTTTCAACCACCACTCAAAATAGTGTATTTATACGTTATGGACTTATGGGTATGTATATATATATATATACACCTCGGGGAGTCATTTTGTTGTTGAAGAAGGAAATTCATGCACTTGTTGTAAGGAAAAGAAGCTCCAGCCATGAACTGTGAAGCTGCAGCTAACTTTTGTTGCTGGGCAGCAGCAGCAGCAGCAGCAGCAGCTGCTGCTTTTGATCTAAGAAGTTCTTGGCACTGTTCAAACTCACTAAATTTACTTGGTGAACCAACAATGGCAGCACCATCAGCTGAGTCTCCATGAAGAAACCTGCAACTAGTTCCATTCTTGCAAAACCCTCTTGCAAAATACAAACATGGCTTCCATCCAAACCCAGAATTTGCATCTTCAGACCCAAGACACATTCCTGGAACTGAAAAACTTCTTCTATGCAAATGGGTTTCACCATATGCAGTTGGGCTCATGGCTAACTCTAGCCTTGGGTCAAACAAATCCTCCGTTTTCGAATCATTGAGAAAGGAGAAGTGGTCCTGAAGTTGATACTCATCGATAGGATCATTGCTGGTGTTATTGTTAGTGGTATTAGTATTGTAGTATGGGAATGCATTAGATAATGACATAGCAGAAGATAAAGAAGAGGAACCAGTGTTGTTGTTATTAGTGGTTCCATTAACAATACTAGCATAGGAGAGTGAGGAACTAGAGCTGGGACTCAAAAGAGGCCAAGAATTTGAAGATGGTGAAGATGGGTTTGTGATGTCAAAGCCATTGTTGTTGGTAGTGATTCTTGAAGAGGAAATGGACAAAGGGTTAGGCCTAGAAGTGGGATTAAAAGGTGAAGGTGGAGAAGGTGTGGAGGGTGTGGAGGGTGTGTTTGAGGAAAGTCCCAAATGGGTTTTTGCTTGAAGGATGAGATTATGCAAAAGGGTTTCTGGTCCAAAGGCTATCCGTATCATCTCCTTATCTCCATGATCCTGTAAAAGAAGGTAACCCATGATTTTAGAGGCATTTTCAGGGTCCAAGCTTTGGATCCTTGAAAACACCATCTTGGTAGCTTCATAAGAATCCATGGAGGAAGGAAAAAAAAAAAAAAAGAACACAACAAAGCAAACACACCCACAACTCACACACTACTTTGTGGAGAGAGAAAGAGAGAAAGTATTTAGAGAGAAAGAGCAAAATGATAGGGGAGAGGAAGGGTGAGGAGTAAAAGTGTGGACTTTGTTGAAAAGGGCAAAATAATAATGGAATGGGATTTGTTATTTTAGTATATAATGATTTTGAAGTTAAAAGGGAAGAGAGGATGCTATTATAAGCTTAGAGATGATAAAGATGAGACCTTTTCCTTTTATTTTTAAATTTTTACTCTGTAAACTCTTGAAAACCCACTTCTCAATCTTAAAGATAAGGGGGTTTTCAAGATTATAGAGAGAGAAAGCATCAAAGAAGAGGGAGCTTTGATGATGGTGGAGCTCTCGCTCTCTCTCTTTCTCACTCACTCACTGCTCTATAATAATAATAAATAATAAAAACTTAATAGAAACTTAGAACCACAACTTTTGATGGCAGTGCAAGCCACCAGCAGCAGCCTTGAGAGAGTAAACTCACTCTCACTTTAATTTTTTTTTTTTTTTTTGGAGTGTTGGATTTTGGGTTTCTCTCTCTTTCTGGCTTTTTTTTTTTTTTTTTTTTTTTTTTTGGGATTTTGTCTTTACAGAACTGGACAAAACAAGGCTTAGTGGGAGAGTAGATTCAGATCTGCTTCTAAACTTGGAAGGGAAATTTGTTAACGCCACTCGCCCTATTTTTTGCACCGCTTAAATATATTTATTTATTTTTTAAATTTTTTTTCAATATAGCCTATAATAGTAATATGTGTATTTTATGATTATTTTATTAAAAATTAAAATAAATCTATTTTATTTTATTTTTTAAAGAAAAATTACGAAAAATCATAATTTTTTTTATATTTTTCGTAAATAAAATTATTTTTTCATAATTCTTTTTAATTGCGAAAAAAATTTTAATTTTACGAAAATATAACTTATTTTATGCAAAACAATAATTTTACAAAAAAAATTTATAATTACAAAAAAAAATGACTTTTTTTTAATAAAAATCACAATTTTCTTATATTTTTTCGTAAATTAAATTATTTTTTCATAAAATTTATAAAAAATAAAGTATTGTACTTTATTTTAAAATAAAGTAATCACATAATTTACCAATAATAATAATAATAATAATATGATAATAAGTAGCATTATATTTCATTATAACCCTTTTCCAATAGCTTATCATATGCTTAATTACTTCTATAAATAATTGAAGGAAATTAAAGATTGTCAACTAATCTGACTATTCCTCAAAAAAAAAAAAAAAAAAAAAAAAAAAAAAAAAAAACCTAATCTGACTAAATATTAAAGAGGTCATATGTTTCAATATGGTTTTGTAACTTTTGAATCTATTTAAAGGCAACATTTTTAAACTTTTTTTTTTTTATGGATAACATTATGAATGATTATTAATTATTTAATAATTATAATTGTCGAATTAAATTATAAATAAGTACATATTATATTTGAATCTTCTACTCTTTTTAAAGTTTCAAGGCTTGATATAAAAAATTAATTTATTTTAAAAATTATAATTGTATCCAAAAATTTTAAAATATATTATTTCATTTATAATTTAAAATTATAAATATAATTACACTCGTCTAATCAAAATTATACTATGAAAAAGTTATGATAAAGTTGAATTTAATTATAAGTGGTTAGAAAAAAGTAACAAATGTATTGACAATAATTAAGATGATAGAGAATTGTCCATCTTTTAAGTTTTAAAATATACTAAATATTTTATCTTAAATATAAAAAATAAATTATATATTTGACCCCTTATTAATGATGACAACCTTATATTTTATTTTATACTAAATTACAATTTATTGGAAAAGAAAAGAAAATAATTGACTTTAATATCATTAATTTTAAATCATATTTCATAAAATAAAAAAATATATATTTTCTAACAAAACTTTTAACTTTTATTAAAATTCTCTCAACTACATAAAATTTTATTTTATCTCTATATCTTATGATTTTGTACTTATTTTAAATATATATTTATGATATTTAATTTATCGAATGCATTTTTATTTTTAACGTGATTGTAAATTTATAATATATGAAATTTTGCTCCCTTTTATAAAAAATTATGGCTTCGCCTTTGTGTATTGAGTTAACTTTCATTTTAATTTTATTAAATGGATAAAATTATAATTAAAATTTAAAATTAGAGTAAAATAATTTATTTTGAAAATTTAGATACAATTATAAGTTTTTGAAAATTTTAAATTTGTTTATCATAAAGCCAAATTTTAAAGGCTAAGTTATATATTAAAAAAAAAAAGAAAAAAATTAATTAGTTTTCAATTTATTTTAGTGTTATTAATTAATGATTTAATAATTTTAACTTGGATTAATTTTATATTTATTGAAAACAAATTATTATCTAAAAAATAAAACTTCTAAGGCCATTATTCAACTAATATGTAAAGAAAATATAAATATTTTTTTTGAAATTTTTATAGCATTATAAATAAAATTTGACGAATTTTTTACATTTCATATTTATAATAATTGAAATTGATACAATTAGTTTGGTTACAAATAAATTTTAGTTTGATAAAATAAATTATAGTACATAGGAATAAATAACGGTAAATTATTCAAATAAAACTACTAGAGAGAAGAGTTAAAAACACGCGTTATAAAATGGAGCGTGGGTAAGTGTTGCCACAGTGTTTCAAATAGTGCACGTTCACTTGCCATCATTCTGACAAACTCTCCTTCTTTCGTACTGTGAGATGTAAATTTAAATTAGATTCAATTCTCAGAATTCAGAAATGACTTTTTGGTATTGTTTCTCTGCATCAACCCTCATAGATGCTTCCTTATATCCACCCTCCGATTCCTCCAAGTCACATCTTCTTCTTCTTCTTCTTCTTCTATTCAGTATTCTCTTCCAGTCTTCCTATCCTCCTCCTGTCTGTTCAAGAAAATCAAAATATAAAAACTTGCACAAAGTGTTATTTATTTTTTTAAATTTAATTCATGTAACCTTTTCCTGTGCTGTGTATGCCTTTGAGACTCAAATACTATTTTAGGTTAAGTTTTTCAACTAATAAAGATTATTATTATTATTATTATTATTATTTTTTATTATGATACACCAAAACTTAATCTAATGTTAAATACATTTACATAAAAACAATAAATTTTCATCTCCAACGTTAAAAACAAATTGAGTTCTTTTACCTAAAAAAAAAAATAAAAAATTTTGCATGCTATTAAGTCAAATGTTCATCCGGTAAATCCACATTTTTTTTTTTTTTATTATATTAACATCTCAAACCCGTGATTTACAGAGTATGAAAAAAAAAAAAACCAATGGTACCAATTGCGCCAAATCCCATCCTTTTCTTTCTCTGTCTGCGTTGTAATAAAACTACATCATTTAAAAGGATATGAATTATGAAAGTTATATTCAATTTTGGGTCAGACCAGTGTCCCTCTCCAATCACACAACCTTTCTCTCTCTTTTAGTCCTTTGCCTTGGGGATTATCACTGCATTACTCTCAAAGAGTTTTACCTACATTTTATATATATATATTAACTTAAAAAAATTATAATATATAAAAAAAAAACAAAATTTTTTAATATTTAATTACTTATTAATTTGATATATCTTGTTTGTTATTAAAAAAGAAAATTCCCATATTCATTGGATCTTTGCTGTTTACGGGGGGAGAAATTGGTAATTTTGTATTATTACGCACATTTAAAAGCTTGAATGAAATAATTCAATCTGGGTTGTCTCTTTCAAGTGGGTCCATGCCTTTTATTTATGTCCAAATTAGGGTCAGACCTTTCAAGATTTTGAACACAGCCCATATCCATGGTCACAACTTGATTCAATTTTTCGGAAATGGGTTGGGGATATGGGCTACTAAAAAAAAAAAAATGGATTTTAATAAAAAAAGTGTCCTAACATTATAGGTTAAAGAGTAATTAATATAGATAAAATTGAATAAATTTATTTAAAAATAAATTGTATAATAAAAAAAAATAAATAAAAATTTTAAGAGATTAGAATTTAACTACATTACTGTCATACAAAGTAATAATCAAAATTATTACTTTTATCTCATCTAATTTTATTTATATCAATTACTTCTTAATCAATATCTTCAGAGTACTCCTTATATACATTGGAAGTGATAAATTTTCATGGAAGAAGTGACAATTTATTGTCTTGAGATCAAAAATAAAATAAAAAATAAGAATACTTATTATCCTATATATATATATATATATATATAAAGCCAAGTATCGGCAAATGTGTCAAGAATACCCAAAATTACATAGAAGACCTAAAACCAAATCCTCCTGCCAAGAAAAATAAAAACTGATCAAACAATGCTGCTTAATATCAACATGTTGTGTTTTGTTGCCTCCGACAAACGTTTGATATCTTTCTCAGTATTTTATTTTCTTTTGTTGTTTTTCTCAACATCTGTCTTTTTATTTTTTGGCCAAATGTATCCATTGGTAAATGACTTTTCAAGTACCCATGTGCAAGTGCAACACTTACATTGTCCAAAAGGGTAGACTGGCTTTTCACTAATAGAACCATCTTAAATACTAAGAAGCCACCCTTCAATTCTTCACCATTTTGTCTCCATTTTTATGAGATTTTGCATCATAATCTGTCGTTAATTAGCACTGCCTGGCCTGACTTTTGTTCCCAAGAACAAGATCATGGCAGTTGGCTCTCAAGATCATAAAAACAGGCAACCCTAATAAGTATCCTTACATTAATTAATCTTGCCATATTCAGAATTAAAATTGTTTCAGTCCTTGAAGTCAAGAGTTGGTCAAACAATGGCTCGTCCTTCTAGTTTCTAGGAGTGACCACCTTTTTCTTTCCTTTTTAGTTTGCAGGGAGAGATTAAATGGGCTTCCCGTCTTTAAGAAATTTCTTTTATTCAGCAAATCAAATTAGTAAAATCTCCTACTAAATAATGGTTAATAAATTTAAATTTCCTTTTCACATTTTGAACTGACACCTAATATAACCTAGAACTAACTGTATATAACAATAAGCCTATGATCGATTTTCCTCTCCAATGCTTTAAAAAGAAACATTTTTAACTGAGGCCGATTAAAAATTAGATTAGATTGACTGGCAGGACCACCTATTACAAAAAAAAAAAAAAAAAAAGATGAAGAGCAAGAGGTGTTGGTAAACATAATAATCTCAAAACATTGCTTTCTCTTGACAAATTTTTCTATATTTGCCTTCACAATAAACCAATCCAAATGACTTTATGAGGACATTCAAATTCATCCACAAATTTGCATATTGAAACCTATATCTTGATGTTACCTTTACAATTGTGAAAATGAAACCAAATAACTTTATCAACGGAGTTCTCGAGAAAAAAAAAATAGAAAAGCAAAACTAAAGGAGGAAAATTAAAAATAAAAAAAATAAAAAGAAGAATAAGAAAATATCAAGCTATTTAAGGCAATCTCCAACCCAAAACTCTATATTTAGTGTAATTTTCACACTAAAACAGTATAACTTTAATACCAATTACTATTTCATATCCAACCCTCCACACCAAATATTACATTAAAAAAAATATTTCTTAAAATATTCTTTTTCTTTCTTCTATTTTAATTTTATAAATTTAAATTGATTTCATACTTATTTTTTAAATAGTAATTAATATTAAAAGAATAATATTTAACCTCATAATCAACATTTAAAAATTATTTATTTTATAAAAAATTATTTTTATTAAATACAAAATTAGACATTACAAGTTTTAATGTTTGAATGTGTCTTTTTAAGAAATTATGAAATCAATTTTTGTCTCAGTATATTTAACATTTTATTGTCAAAATACATATAAAAAAATTATATTTAAAACAAATTATAAATTAATTTAAATTTAAATTCTAACATATTTTAAATTTAAATTAAAAAAATTAATATATATGTAGTGCTTAAGTCTTGCATTAAATATCTATTTCATTTAATAATTTAAAATAAAAAAAAATGCTGGATAATTCACTGCCGTATATTTAGTACAAGAAATAGTGACACGATAGAGTAGATTTAGTGTAAATTTGGCACCAAATAGAGTTTTAGTGCTGCTGGAGATGGCCTAAATAGAAGAGCATAGCACAATGCAATAGCGTGACTATTTCAAACTTAAATAGATGACAACTGACAAGTACCCTAGCTTATAGCGTGACTATTTCAAACTTTAGTTTCCATGGGCTGTGATTTGAATGATTGATGAGAATGCACATAGCCGCAATTCTCAACTTTATCAAATAAATGCTAAATTATTGATGATGTATACCTTATAAACAGTTATCATCAGGTTTAATCCAGCAAATATAATACTGTTTCCTTTCTTGGCAAAATAAATATACTATAATTTTCAGCCTACCTTAGTATCATATATTACTACCTATAAAGTTTAATGCAAATTTTTCTTTGCAAAGGAAAAAAAGACAGCAAAAAGCAAACATATCAAACAAAAAAGGAAAAGCAGCCTACATTTGAAAATTGAAAAGCAGGGCATCTTATAATGACTTCTACCAGCACACACAAAATCAACACATTGACTAACATGATCTTGGCTCATTTGGATTGCAATCTGCAGTTAACAGCTAATAACCTCACATATTATATTATTGCAATATCTTATACAATCACTAGTAATCACCAGCGTTACTTTGTGGTATGCTGGAAAGTGGAAACCTAACATTAACTTACAAGCTGCAAACATGGTTTATTGGGCGATCTTCAATCCGAATTCAGTAATAAAAAAAAAAAAAAAAAAAAAAGTCCAAATAAGTACCAATCACCGAACATATATAGTTATAGAACAAAGACTAGAGAAATTAGTTCATAGTTCTCAATGCAAGACGTTTGTGGTGTCCTGATTTTAACTATGATTAGAGCAACAATTTTGTCATCATCAATCCATTACAGCAGCTTTATCTTCTCATATCAAGAAGAAAAATGAGATATTTAGAAATAATAAAGAACCCTTTCTTTTCATAATCACATTCCATAATAGAAAGGAAATAAACTAGACAAAGATTTCAAAATTGCAGCATCCAATTTATATACATTCTTAATCAACAGAACTTCACATCAGTCGTCAACAAATATAATCTTTCTCATTGAAAATAGCTAGTCACCTATACAACTTATATACTCACAAGGGAAGGTAGCAATAAAATCAAGGCAAAAAACGAACTTCATTATGAAATTTACTGAAGTGGATTAAAGGAATACCAGACAATTCTTCCCTTTATTCCACACTTTCATGCTTGAAATAAGAATATCATGCATGCTTAAAAAGCTTCATGCTAAGCCAATGGAAGTATACAGCTGTGACAAGTATAGGAAGTGTCAAGGGTACCAAGAAGCAATAATACCTGCCATAAAGAGGAAGCTGAATCAGGAAAACCACAACAAAAGAACTTATATATCATAAACCCCTTGACTTGCATCACTAGGGAAATGAAAAATATACCCCAGATTTTGCAAGGCACAAACTTTATGTGTTTCTATTCACTCACTCAAAAAGGGCATACAAGTATTATTAACTGGATTGACCCTAGTCAATTCAACTGGTATAGAAATTGCTTCTCTCTTTCTTTATTAGTAGTGTTAGCCAAATCAATTGGCTAGCTTATGACTAAAAATAGTATCAAGGCACAACAGATTCTCAACCCACCCCATAACCATCTTCTTCAAATGTGGAATATGAAATTGATGCCAATGTAGAGTAGAGTAAAAACGCAGAATTACCTGTCGTTTTGAATGGCTGAGATGATTGGATTATCGAATAAAGGAAGAAACTTCAATATAACTGCGGCAAAGAGAAATCCCACAAAAGAAACAGAGCCGATTCCGATCAACAACCATCCCCAATACGTCCTCGATTTGGGAGAATCCATTTTCTGCAATTCTCTTAAGCAAATAAACAAGAGGACTCAGTAATAAGAAGAAATAAAATATGGGCAAAAAAAAAAAGAAATAAAAATTAAAACTGTGCGTTTTGGTTATTAGTTCAAACCCGACCCGTTCAAAGAATATGGATATCCAAACCCTTGATATAAATACTGGTCGTCAAATTCAGTCTGATTTTTCTCAAAACACTTTCCCAAAACCCCTAAATTCGCCAGAGAGCCCAACACCATTCACATACCCTAAGCAAATACTGGGAGGCAATGGCTAACGCAGATGCTGAGGCGGTGGATTTCGAGCCGGAGGAGGACGATCTGATGGACGAGGATGGAGCCGTTGATGTCGACGCCTCACCTCGGGCTCCGCTTCCCAAGCTGAAGTCCGCAATTACTGGAGGTGCGTCTTCCTCACTCTCCGCTCCCAGGAAAACTAAGGGCCGTGGCTTCAGAGAGGAGGCTGATTCCGATCGCCAGAGTCGCCTTGCCTCCCGTGACTTCGATTCTCTTGGCTCCGATGGTGGACCTGGTCCCCAGCGATGTCAGTACCCTTATCTCTTTCTGATATGCATGTTAAATGTTTGTCATTGTTCCTCTAGGGTTTTGATTGAATTGTGACTTTGGTGGCTAGATTTATATAGAAACTAGTTGAATAAGCTGTATCATATGTCAATTGATTACTTACGTAGGTATTATAATTCAATGCATTGCGCTTAATAATTGGTATTTATTGTTTAAGTTACACTGATGATATTAGGGTTTGATGAGATTTACTATGTATGCATTTCTAATCTAATTAAGTAAAAATCAGTTTTTAAGTAATTCTCAAGACGAAAACAGTTGCAAACTGTAAGAGAAATATAATGATGCAGTTGTGCTTGATACCAGCTATAATAAGGTGCTGAAGTCACCCATATGGTCTATCTTAGGTGGAATCGCTTCTCATTTATGTGTTTATTTAGTTTTAGGAGTTCTGTAACCACTTTGGAAGTCTGAATGAAAGGTATGTTGCCTATGTACAAGATTATTTGTTTTGTTAGTTTGTGTATAAACTGCCAACTATGCTCCTTTATTGGAAGTTTTGATAACCATTTTCATGTTTCCTTGATGATTCATTAACCAAATTACTGTGAATATTAATACTCGTGTTGGAAGTATGTCATCTTGTTACCACAAATATGTTTTTCATGGTGGGCTAATATCTCTTAGTTGTTTCTTTAACTGACAACCTTTTTAACCTCCAAACTGGTGATGATAATTCCATAATCTATTGAATTAATTCTGCTCATCCTCATCTCTAATTAACAACAAACTGCTATTTTTCTGGTAAAAATGTGCAGCCATTGAAGGATGGATTGTATTGGTCACTGGAGTGCACGAGGAGGCACAGGAGGATGATTTGCAAAATACTTTTGGTGATTTTGGTGATATAAAAAATTTGCATTTAAACCTTGATCGCCGAACTGGATTTGTTAAGGTAAGGACATGTTTCCTTCTTCCTTTTATTTCCTCTCCTAAATAAGACAGTACAAGTTGCTTTGTTTAGATGGGCTTCTATTTTGTCAACCTTAATATTGTATAGGGTACAATGTTGAATACTTGTATTAAAATGATAATTTAGAATACTGGAAACTTTGATGAATTATAAAGAAAGGGAACAGTTTTATTTCTGCCAGAGTTACCTTAACTACCTGTGTTGCTGGAGAGTTTTAATTTGAAAAATTCATTCCAATACTTACAACAATCTTTGTTTATATATAGAACAGGGATATACATAATTTGACTCATTTGAGGTGGTAAATCACATTCATACCCTGAATTAATCTACTGTGAAAATGAAACCTAGAAGTATGAATTTGTATGAAGTCATAACCATATTTTTATTTTCTAGAATCAGGTCCTGATTAATAATAATATGAGGGTGTGATACGTAGCCAAACTGCAGTTTTATTGTTTAAGTCCTATGTCAGATTTGAAAGAAGTGGCTTCCATGTTAAGTCAATGACTTTATGAAGTGAATAAAAACTAAAACACTGCAATAGATATATTCCAATTATAACATTGTAACAAGTGCTGAAGGCATTTGTATTCCTAGTAAGTGATGAAGTATTATGGATTCAGTTGGACACACTCAATCTCAGTAACTTAATGATTATTATTTTGATATCCTTCTGATTTTATGTCATTGTTTGTATTATTCCTTGTGATTTTGTTCAAGATAGCTAACTGTGGTATTGGCTACTTGTTGAAAAGTTGGAGATGATTCTTTTCCAGCATACTAACCTCAGTTATTGTTTTGAAAGGGTTACGCTCTGATAGAATATGAGAAGTTTGAGGAGGCACAGAATGCCATATCCTCACTGAATGGGACTGAACTTCTGGAACAGATCATCAATGTTGACTGGGCTTTCTGCAATGGGCCCATCAAAAGAAAGAACATGAGGTTTGTCTCTATACATGACTTGCTGTGAATGTCTATGAAATTTTAAAGAAATCTCTCCAATAATGATGACTAGTTTGCCTGAAACCCTCATTGAATATAACCCTAGAGATTTGAAATGAGTTTTATGGACTGTGATCTTCAATAGTTTTAACAAAGTCAAGCTACCTTTCACTACTTTACACCAGGATCAAATGAGGCATGAGGCAAAATGTTGAAAGGAGGAAAAAAAAAGAGGTCAATATTCATGTGAATTTATTCTGAAAGAGTGCCAACATGGTTGTGGGGTTTTTATAAGCCTGACCTGCTAATCTACATTCTCTAAGTTCTTTCAACTTCTTGAATATGGGAGTCATGGGTGATTAAAAAATTAGGAATTTGGCTTATATTCAGTACTGGAAACAATTGAGCTAATTTCTTGGACTTTACATGATGTGTGGCACAACAGGGTTTTGGCAGGAACTATCCAATACTGTATACTGCATGCTTGATGCTATCCTTTTTGATGTCAAGTCTTGATGAGTTGTGATTTGATTGCACAAAATATGACTTTCTCGAAATTCTCAGCTGGATCTGAGGCTTATCTGCTAGTATTTCTTTTGGATTTTGCTGGGAATAACCTGGTGGTGTTTGAATTTTTGCAGACAAGGACGAGCACATCGCTCAAGGAGTCCGAGGAGGAGATACTAATGATCTTTGTTGGGTTCTTTTTTCGGCTGAGAGAGTGTATGGATTTCATCAAGGGGTTTGACATTAAAATTTGTGTAGGAAGATTAGAATTGATGCATGTTTTGAAGTGTTGATGTGTTCCCTCAGTTCTTTACCTTCCCATTCTTGGTGGCAATTCGGCACTGATATACATTTGTAACCTTTAAGTCTAGTAATCTTATTTATTTGGTGATTTGAAGAATTTTTTTTTTCCTGGTTAAAGTAGTGGGTTAACTACTGACGTTGAGTATCCTTTGTTAGATCATAGGTTTTTCATTGTAAACTGAACTGAATTGCTAGTTAGTTGAATGTGGATGTTTGATTGGTTGCTCGCTGTATTCTCTCTTATAAATACTATCCTAGTTTTTCTATTTTGATTTAGAACTGTTTCATCATTCCAGTCCGAATATAGATAGCAAAGTGACGGGCAAACGTGATGAAAATTCTTAATATTTTTAACGTGTTGTTTTGTTGTTCTCCAACAATTTTTTTTTATTTTTATTTTTAAATTATATAGCTAAATGAAAGCTATTTAAGTGAAGGTCAATAGTGCCATTGGTCATTGTAGATGTACATCTTGTACCAATTCAAATATTTTTGAACTCGTTCAATCTAAAATTAGCTGGTCTTATCCATGATTACGTACAAAGAACCCTAATTTCACAAAGTCAACAAAACGATACAGAGCGCTAGGCCCTGAGCATGCACACCAAAAGAAATCATACCTGAACAATATTCTCTGTCCGAATATCTAATTTAAAAATATTCTCTCTTCATCTTTTACGTTCTCAAAAAAAGGAAAAAAAAAAAAAAAAAAAAAAAAAGCACATACCTGAACAACATGTGATAGTGGACATGAGTTCAAATTTTTATCTTAATCGAAATTTAGGTGAGATTATTCAGTTTTGCTCATTCAATTTTTTTTCCCTGAACTTTTGATGTAC
Source organism: Vernicia montana (assembly GCA_949750685.1). Classification (NCBI taxonomy): domain Eukaryota; kingdom Viridiplantae; phylum Streptophyta; class Magnoliopsida; order Malpighiales; family Euphorbiaceae; genus Vernicia; species Vernicia montana. The sequence continues at coordinate 19,129 of CATKHJ010893779.1, forward strand.
ATGTTGACTAAATTAAATCTTAGCTCTTGTTCAGCATTGGAGATTATCAGATTAACCTATAAAGTATGTGGGTGAAGTGAAGTAGTATAAAAAATATCTGGATTAATAATGCATGTAATATGGCCGTGGCTGCACGTTAAGTGTTTGATGCTATGCCTGGGAAGAGCTTAGTTTCATTGATGCCCATAATTAGCTGTCATTGGACGTATGGAACTTAGAACCCGATGGTTACTGGGTAATATCATCCAAAAAATTAATCAACGCAATGAAATGGAAAAATACTTGCTTTTAGGAACCCATTATCGGTTATCACAATCAATCACCAAAACCTTCTTGCATGATATAGAATATGCCATATTCTGTGTTTCTTCATGATTGATTTCTAAAATGTTTCAACATGTGAATGGTTGGGACGTTTTCACAGAGATTCCCTGCTCTGCTGTATTATTTCACTGTACAAGGGTGTTTAGCTAGTAACCTCTTTTTCTTGAATGTTTCAGTCCTCAACAATTCAAAAACAAAAAGGGTATGACAGTTGCTATCTCTCATTTGTTAACTGTACAATATTTGTTGATTTGTAGTTTGTTCATGTCTCTGTTGCTGACAAGTCCTTTAATCTGTAAGGTTGTATTGTATTGTTATATTTTTCTATCTCCTTTTATGATGCTACAGCTGTCCAATAATTGGTTATGCATGAGCTTGTTGGGGTGCCAATGATGCGTGACCATGCCCACTTTGTGTCCTCAACTCGTCGCATTTCTGCCAACTGCCATTAAACTTTAAGGTAAGTATTGACTATTAAGTAATCTCCTCATTTGTTATCTATTCTCCAAGATTCTTAATTCATATATTTATGCCAACTTCATGTTCAATCAATTTATAAATAGGTACTTCAGAGAAGAAAAAAAATTCAGCAAGATGCTAGCAAAGAAATTGTTAACCAAATTTTAGGATCCATTAACCAAATTTTACTCTCTCAAATAAAATTGTTAAAACTAATCCTACCCAACATTTATATATAGTATTGATATAATCTGTTTTTTTCTTCAATAATACGTTATGCAGTTTTCTTTTTTAGTCCATCTTTCATTTTCCCAGGCAGTTTGCCATGTTATATCCTACTTGGAGTCTCTTCAGTATGAATCAGATTAAACTGAATTTCTAAATTAACAATTCATTATCTGAAAAGGAATAAGAATAAGAAAAGGGTCATAAATAAGAATCATTGCTTACTCTGCCATCTCTTAGCTCGAAAACCACTGCATCATCAGAAAATGGAATTGGCCTTGTTGATGACACCTGTGAATATTTGAAATAACCACCATTAGTCTCACATCATTAATACTTACTAATTATCATTTGTTAATGCTAACCTTTGGGTCACAATTTCTATTGAGATCACTAAAGTTTTCTGCATCCTTCTCCAAGCTAGCTGAAATTTCTTTATCTATACAAACTTCTTCATTCTCATCTTCTTCCATCTCTTGTTTTTTATGTTTTTTTCTTACATATGGGAAGCCACAGTTTTTCCATCTCCAAGTCATTTGGTCCATATATCTCATGTATACTTTTCCATTGGAACCAATCAAAAAAAGTAGCTTGTCTTCAAAGCATGGGCTAGGAGATGTGATCAATGTCACACCTTTATTAGGCGTGCCATGTTCAACCCAATTCCAGCCTTCACCTGTATTCCATTGATATTCAACAAGTCCACCTTCTTCTGACAGCATAAATAGTGAGCCTGTGAGTGATAGAGATGATGGCCTCATAGCAGTTCCTGGCAATCTTGATAGAATCAAATGTTGAGACTGATAATGCTCATGCCACAGTTCTGTGACTTTGTTGTATTGATATAGCCGACCATTCCTTCCAGTAACAAATACTATATTTTCCCTGAACAGCTCCTGGTCTACTATGCTTGCTACTTTGGTATTTGGAGGGTTTCGACAGTCTTTCCATTTAAACTTCCTCAGGGCAACCTGTCAGTGATCTGGGTCGTTAGTCAGTATCAAGATAAGATTCTGATCTTCATAAACAAATGAAGCAAAACCTTTTATTTTTTTCAGCCCCTTCGAGTAATTGGGAAGATTATGTTTGTTTTAGTTGGTTTTTGCTACTTACTGTAAACTGTAGTAATCTTCCATTTTTGCTCACAAAGAAGAGTGCATCTTCTGCTGTAACTTTCATAGCTTTACCTGGAATTCCATCCCATGGAGGTCCTCCACTCACTTGCTTTCCTTTCCTCATAGCAGTGCAGTTTAACCAGGCCAGCTCGGTGCCACTCCTCTCTCTGATAAGCACACTACCATGTATATCAACTAAAAATAAACTTCCATTGTAGTTTCCCAGTGCACCTTTCATTGGTGTTGAGTGATCATGCCTCAGCCAAAGCCAAACATTTTCTGTATTAAGATATTCAAAAGCCAAACCACCATCTGTTATGAGGAAAAATGATTTGCTTCCATGCATCACTCGTAGACGAAAGTTGGAGTTAATCCAATTTTCTGGAAAACTGTATTCTCCTGAAGATTGGATTAGTTCGCTAGCACCTGCAACTAAGTAATCTTGCTGTGCTTGGCTGCCCTTTCTCCTTCTTGTCACTGATCTTGTAATTCCTGAATCATTAGGTTCATCCTTTATGCCTGTGATGCAATTTGTTGGTCCCCGTTCTTCTTTGCAATACTCTGCATTCCATCCTTCAGTCTCTGGTGCATCCAATATTGACCATACATATTTAGCTGATACTTTTCTTCGGACATTGAGTTGATAATTTGGACCTGTATTTTCCCCACCTAGTCCTGACAGATGCAACTCAGCTAGTCTACCATCATCCAGTGCGAACATTATTCTGCCAACCTGAAGTTGCAGCCCAGCAATTCCTTTAGTAGCTTGTGCATGTGGGGGATGCATATGACTCAACCATGCTTCAGGAATTCGGTTCTCTAGAGTAGTACCTGTCTTTGTATGAAAAACTCATATTCAGGATCATATAGCAGAAATTTATAATTGACACATAAAGTTTGCTTTATTCAAAATTATGCTCTTTGATCTGATTAGCAGTATTACAATTCTTCTTTCTCAAAGCCAACTGAGAACATCCCCACTTCCGCCCCAGCCAATAAAAAAAGAAAGCCTTTGGGTTATAAGATTCACATAATAGAAACTGCCTCACATAATATTAAACTGGCAAAATATTTTACATTAGTTTCTTAATAATAGCTACTCAATTCACCTGAGTGTCTGGGGATTCGATATTCAAAAATGGATCCAGCAGATGTAGTGAAAAATAATGAAATTTTTTCATTTGATTCATCTTGTAGAACTGGTGTGATGGAAGTCAATTGTTGATCTTTCCAACTTCCATGGATAATCCATTTCCACTTCCTTTGATGTAATCGCCTCTCTACCAATTTCCCTTCCTATATATAAACAAAATATTGTGAGTGTGTGGCATATCTTCAAGTAGTACATTATAACGAGTTTAACATCCTTTGGCTTTCTGAGGGATCTTTTTATTTTCTATTTTTGAAACTTTTACATACAGCAAGTGTAATCCATGTCCATTCTATACATTCAATGGTCCAAAAAGAGATTGTTATTTCCTGTTAAAACATGAAATGAAGTTGTGTTCAAATGCCATTCCCAAATTAATATTATATGCTTCTTCATGTTGACATGATAGTTTATCACTTTTTAGTATGTACTCCAATGGCATAAAGTTTCCAAGTCAAACTTTACATGATTTGTGATACTTATGGGAGGTTTTGATATGTGTAGATGTGGTACCTTGGTCAAAAGAAAGAGGGATATGGAGTAATCTCCACTTAACCCATTAATAGTGTACCCAGTTGATGGTATCAGCAAAGCATCTTCTCCTCTTCCTTCTGTCCATATATGCTTCTTCCATGATGGCTTTGAGCTCTTATCATATTCATACAGATTGCCTGTTGAGCTGCATTGAAGTATCAAATTTAGTACGATCCTTGAATCTCTGACATATCTATAATATACTTTAATACATGTGGCTCCCTTATTCACCCCCAAAAGATTGAATTGAAGTTTTACTGAGTTGAATTGATTTGGATAGTATGTAGCAATCATATCTATTTAACATGTATTCATGCAGCCTAGTATTCCTGCACAATGGGAGAGTGAGAATCACCTTATGGTATATACTACTTCTGGTCTAATGGTACCAGCATCAGCAATTGCAGCAACATTTCCACCTGGTGGTCGTCCATGAAGTACCCATCTGTTCTATGTTTATAGCACAAATGTCCAAGTGAACATTAGGGTCTCCCCGTCAGAATCTACACGGTAAATAGAGACTGAAATTCAAAAATAAGGCACTAGCTTAGCTACAGCTTTACTTGTATAAATATGAAGTTTTACCTTGGAGGCTCAACCTCAGTCAGTTCTAACAATAGTCCCTTCTTTGTGCAGAAATAAATTCTCCTGGTAAGCAATGCAGCAAAATCAATGAAATATCTTCAGTTTATGCTGTGATAGGATATGATATGCTGTTCTAGTATGTATAGTTCACTAAATGAAATTCTAAAACTGAAATGGTGCACTCACAACCCATCACGTGAAACAACACCGGACTTTATTAGGATCACAGAACTTTGTTCTGGTTCTTTATTTGTGCTTGAATCAAGAGTTGGTGTAAATGCAACCCAAATTGGTTGTGCACTTTCACTGAGTTGCATCTGAAAACAAAAAGGGAAACAAAAATTAGTCAATACAAGCAACTACGATGTTCTTGCGGTTGCAGTATAAGGTAAATCCATTTCTATCCAGCAAATTGTTTTGCAATAGAGTAAGAATTAAATTCAGATTGCATGATTGTTAGCACATATGTATGATAAAACAGCAGAGAGCTAAAAAAAAAAGGGTTTTGTAGAAGGGTGTCAAGCCCAAATGTCAGAAGAGTTCGGATGAAATTCAATTCTGACATTTCCATTAAAAAAAAGAGTTCAACATAGTTACACTCATCTAAAGTGTTCATGTCATAACATAAATTTCAGATTAAATAGTGTGTATGATCTTTCTTATTAAACTATTAATACAAGGGGAAAAGGGAAGAGAAAATATATCCAAATACTAGTTGATCATCTAGGTATTTTGTTTTACATGTATGGTATATCATAGCTCTGCCAATCAAAAAATAAAAAATAAAACCCATAAAAACAGGGGAAAAATTAGAAAATAAATGAGCAAGCCCCAGTTATTGTGAATTTTAGAACTATGGAATAAAATATCAAAAGCTGTTTTAGGTTAATCTATGCACGGATGTTTCTTCAAAGCTTTCTTCTCTAAAATTCAAATTGAGGCAAGTAGTACCTGATATAGAATTCCTGTTTCTGATAGGGCAAGAATTGTCTGATTGACAATAAAGACACAGATTGCATGACCTGCCGATATTGGTAGATCATGGGGTGCTATCACCCACTGTACTCCATTCCAGAACCTCTCATAGATAGACCCGCTTTCACCGGTAACCCAAATGGATGTCTCAGACATTCTGGTTAAAGAAATTCTTTTTCTCTGAGGCAGAACAATCTCAGAATTTTCCTCTGCACCATCATCCTTCTTTTTCAAGCTCTCAGTCTGTCTGGAAACATCATATTCTCTTTCGAACTGATCTTCTTTATTTTCTGTTATTTCATCAATTGAACCCACTTTAGTACAGTTGCCATTAACACAAGAAAGTAGGTCATAAGGCAGTTCCACTTCAACCCAGGTATTAGACTGCTCATGAAACTCCCAGAAGCGATCAGTTTTCTGTTCAAATTGTTGATTGCTCTGTTGTGCATAGTTATGTAGGCAACAAGAAGCAGAACCAAGAATAAAAAAGCAGCTCCATGACGTGAGGACCCAGAAGAAAAATACAAAATGGAACGACGACATAGCTGCATGAGAGAACCTCATAAGAGGGGTCAGATGTAACAGAAACCCTTCAAAACTAAGATATGCAGATGGTGTCATGTACATGTTTGGTTGGTTTTTTGTACCTTTTGTGGTGCCCCATATCAGAAAAGACTAATGAACTGCTTAAAGAACTTGACCATCAACTTTGGAAAGAAAACAGCTCTTTCATGGCCTCAAGGCCATATGAGAGAGAGAAAGCTGTGAGGGGTCCATATATGGAAGACGGGTAGTTGGTGCAAATACAGTTTTCCTTTGATTTTAACTAACATTTATTTGTCTACTCTCTGCGGTAATAAATAGCAAGGCAGTGAAATCTTGTTGGAATTGCTCCAATTGCTTTTTAATTTATGAAAAAGCTTAATCACATTTCTTGGAAGCTAGTAAATATTAACGCTTTTCTTACCTAATTCTTGACTTTTATGCCTTTTTTTTATTTTTTTATTTTTATTGTTTACTATATAATATTAATTTCAAAAAATAAAAAATATTAAAAAAAAAAAAAACCTAGTCATCTCTCCTTATTCTTTTCTTTCTAGTTCTCCCTTAAATTTTTTACTTTTTTGATTGGCGATAGTTTCAATATCTTATATATTATATTTGATATAGATAGTCTCATTCCTATTGTTGTTACCACATCCACCATCTGCTCCACTTATTCGTTCACTACTTACGCGTCCTCCTCTACCATCGCTCGATGCTCGATACTCCTTCTACTCGATCTCGTTCTCTCTACCTCCTTATTTCCATCGTCGCCTCTCTATCTCCCTTTTTACCATATGTTTGTGGATAGATTTGTACTTACTGCTGTTAGGGTGATATTTTTCATTTTATTATTTTGTGTTAGATTGTTTTTTGTTTTTTATGTTATTTTGTCTTTGTGTTAGATTGTTTTTTGTTTTTTATGTTATTTTGTCTTCTTTTATTGAAAGTTTTGTTATGTTTTCTCTTGTTGAAATTTTTTCTGTTGAACATTTGCGATCTGTGAATCAGTTTGCTCTTGTTAGAGTAGTTGATTTTATATCAGGTCATTTTCTATTGAAATTTGTATTCAGTCATTAATAATTAATGAAATTTTATTTTATTTAAAAAAAATATTAATTTCACAAATACAGTAAATAAACATATTTTGTGGAGTACTGTTGCTTGCTTTTTCTAAAGTTGTTCCATTTTATTGGACTTCCTTTACTAGAGACTCCATCAAAAGGAATAGATTCAGTGCATTAGGTGTTGCATTCAGGTGAATTCTTTCTTCCTGCTGGAAGAATGATCAAATGATACTGTGATTCTGACCGTCCAATCAGATGACAAGTCATTAGTGGATTGACTCCATATGCAAAGTTATCAAGGTTTTTATAGGTAAATTTATTTATTTTCTTTTTAATTTATTCTGGTTAAATTTACAAAAGCTGATGTAAGATGCCACTAATTTTTCTATGGAGTAATTAGACTTTTGAAAAGAGACGTAGCCCAAGTGGGGGGTTATAATTTCTCTTTTTTCTACAATTATCAGTAGAATTAATAGAGCAATAGATCCTCTGTGTCCCACATCATAAATCATCAATATTTTGAAACGTGGATATCTTTCTTTGGTTCAAGATTGATACTGAAACCTCGACTCAGTGCTTAAATCTTAATCATCAATTTGATCCGCACCATTGGTTTTGGAATGCCATGAATGAATATATACAGAATGCAAACTGTGGGGGGCCCAACAAGGTTGTGAGGACAAAGTCTTCTTGGGATTGTAGCTAAACACGTGGTGGAGTCCCATAACCATTTGTTTATAATCAGTGGAATCTTTGGGTCGGCCACGTGGAATGGCTGAAAGAATCTTCATTTATAAAGATTCTAATCTTCCTTGTAGTGAGATGGAGAGAGCTTCATTGACTTGGGTGTTTTGCGTTAAACTTTATGGTTAGGAAACAAAATTATTAGTTGCCTAATTTTATAAGTTGAGCTTCCTAATTTGCCTAATATAGGAATGCGTTGTTGTCAGAACAAAAATTATTAGAATCATAATAAATTTTATTAGTAATTTTTTAATTAATAAAATTATCTTTATATTTAATATACTAAAATTACTTTATATATCTTTAAAATATTATCGATAACTAGCAATTGGATTATTTTCTTTTTGACATATTACTTTCCATATATATTAATATGTAAAAAATCACTAATATTAAATAAAATGAAAAAATTACAACTTTTGAAAAATTATAAATTATTAAAATTTAAAAATAAAAATGAAGTTATATTTAAAGTAAAATTAAATTAATTATATTAAAATTTTCATAATATTTTATATGTATATTTTAGTTTATTTTTTTAAATAATGTATATTATAGTTAATACTTGCAAATAAAATAAAAGTTTTTTTTTTTATATTTTCTCATAATATTTTGTAAAATTAGTTTTTTTTTACTATTTAACTATGTAAAAATAGTTAAATACATAGTTTTTTAAATGATTATAAAAATTATCATAATATCAACTAATTTTTTCCAGAACCACAAAAAAAATATAGTCCATAAAAAAATAGACATTTTAAATATTTTTTAATAAATATAAGTAAAATAAATGTAGAAAAAAATAAGATAGTAATTTTTTTAAGGAAAAAAATGTGAAAATTTGAAATTTTCAATTTGATATATTATTTAATACTTAATTTTATTTTTTTAATTTTTAATTTAACCTAATTTTAATAATTAATATGATGAAATTAATAATTATTATATGTTTATAAAAATAAATATATTATTTAAATTTATATAGAAAAATTAATATAAAAATAAAGAATATAATTAAAATTAATAAATATATAAAAGGTGAGTCAAGAGTATTAACAATTATAAGAATAATTTTATCAATTAAAAAATTACTAACAACTTTTACCCTAACCCTAATAATTTATGCTCTGTAAATAATGCTACCTAATATATTGCCCTTCTTCTTGTTTATAGCTTCAAGAATGAGAAAAAAGAATTATAAGATGACAAATTATAGATATGACTTTTATCACATGTATGATATATATATTCGTATTTCTTACTCTATAGTTATTTGTCATATTAGTATCATTATGGTCATAAAAAGTATGTTATTATTATTGCTATTTTTCAGTTCTTAATTTCTTAACGTAATGAATGCTTCATGAGAAAAATAGGTATTATTGCTATTATTATTCCCATTTCTCTTTTTTTTTCCCCTCTAATTCATAGAAAATGAGAAGAAAAAAAATTCCTTGTTTTCCTTTTCACACTTTTTTTTTTTTTTTTAATCTCTTTGTTATATGCAAATTATTATTATCATTTACTAATTTTAAATATCATCTTATCATAATTTTGAATATTAATATAAGAAAATATATAGTCATATTCACTATATATGAATCAACTAAAAATAATAATAATAACATAATTTAGAAAAAAAAATATAATGAGTTGATTTTATATAAATTTTATTTTTTTTTTTGAATGTTATCTAATAATAATATATGTATTACTATTCACAATGACAGAGGGAGGGGATCAAGAGGTCCCATGACTCCCCTTTCCTCCTAACCTTTAAAATTATTATTATTATTTTTTTTAAATTATTAAAAGGGGAAAGATAAAAAATTAAAAAATTAAAAAAAAAAACCTCTGAATTTTTATCATTAGCTCTATTAGACTTTTCTTTTTTTTTTTTTTTTTTTTAATGGTGCAATTAAATATAAAAATATTCAAAATTGCTCAATGAGGCCCATGAGTTAATGCTGAGTACCAACTTCAATGGAAGTTTTCTATTCTTAAATTCCACAAAGAGCAACAATCCCTTTTTTATGAGTTTAAATTATTAAAACCTATAAAATTCAAAATGAAGAGTTTGATTACCTTATCACTGAACCTAACAAGGGTTTTCATAACCCAATTTCAAAAAAATTGAAAAAAAAAAACAACAGAAATAGAGAAAGAAGAAACTACTAAAATCGTTAATTTTTCTATTAGTCTTTTGAGCTCTACCAATAAAATATTATATATACAAGAAAATCAAAAAGAATAAAATAAAAATGTTAAAAAAATAAAAAAATAAAAAAAAAACCCATAAGACTAAAAAATAAAATTATATTTTTATTTTTTGATAAAAAAATTATACTATTGTGGTCTCATTGAGTCATTTTGAGTAGTTTTGAATTTAATTACACCCAAAAAAGGAAATGGTCTAATAGAGCTAATAGTAAAAATTTAGGGATTTTTTTTACCTTTATCCTTATTAAAATTTATCTTTTATATTGCATTTATACCTCTTATTTTAAGTAAATTTTTTTAAAATATATAAAAATTAATTTAATTATATATATCATCTTAATATAAATTATAATATAAAAAATTTAATCACCTTAAAAAACAATTTAAGGTTACTTCACCGTGTGTCACGGGGCTAGGATTTGGCTAAGTCTAAATCCCCGTGCGGCGCCTAGACTTCCATCCATCTAGGCCAGCCAAGTAATAAAAACCAACTATTAATGTCAACCGAGGGTCAAATCCGAGTATGGCAGACCTGCGGGCCAATTGGAGAAGCCGTGGAGTATAATCTCCCCTATATAGGAACCTCAAGCTAAGGAGAGGGGCGCACTATGGGCATTCCAGCCCCATAGTGTCCATAGAACTCCTTCCCTATGGAGACCCCACACTTCTCTTTCCAAAGTATGAAACCCGCCTCCTAGTTCTCACTTGGGTAGCTCGCTTAAGCCACAGCTCAATGGCCGACAACTGGGCTCGGAGATGGTGGAGAGCCAACACTATAGTACCCCCACCTATATATGCGATATGAGCAAACTGGGCTGCACGAGGAGAAAAAACCACTAGGTGCGAGGAGGAGAGTACCTCATAACTTCTTCTATATAACTCAGAATGACTCCATATTTGATTTGGGACTTTTATTTGCAATATTCTTCCCCATGAAACCCGCACCGTTACATTATCCCCCACTTAATCTATCGATGTCCTCATCGATGTTCCCATTGCTCCTCAAATTCTTGATTTTGGCTGCTTAAAAAAAATTTCGCATCTCCTTCACTATCGCATATATACTTCTTCGTTTTCGCGTTTCCAAGTATTCTTCATGAGTGTTCTTCTTCCATAATACTTCTTCATAATGATAAACCGTATGAGTTGGTATTATATCACCTTCACGTTGCACATTTTGATATTTACTATCCATATTGGACCTTTTCGGCTCCCTTGTATTCTCTCCCCACTCAATCTATCACCGTCCTCGGTGATAATAGAGGTTGTCGATTGACTTGGTGTGATAGCTCGAGTGCTTGCATCTTTGTGCTGTCCATAATTTCTGAATGTACCTTGCAAAAACACAAACAACAAACCAACAGTAGCCACAAGGTATATAAACTTATAAAAGATTAATGTGTTTCATTACACAAAATAATAAAGTTAACCATTATCATAATTTAAAATTTAGCCATCGCCACGCCTTATTGTATCAATAAAATATTTATTCGATTTTGCCTCGGTTATAATAGGAATATAACAAAGGAAATAATGGTAAGCTTACACCTTTTGTACTTGGTTGTTCTGTGTTCTGATCATTTATAGGAATGCAACTACATCTGCACATTCTTGTGTCTTCTCTGGCATGCACGTCACTGCATTCGAACCATCTTTTGTATTCATCATTCTTTCTGTCAAAGGTCCATATTGGTCTCTAACTTATGATTCCTACCTACTTTTAAAGATACTCCACTCCGGAAGGTGTGAGTATTTTAAAAACTTGCAGGGGACAATCGATTTATATGCTGTTAGAGTTATCTTTCCAATGATTTTATTCCGCTTCAAGTAACATATGTTTTCTTTGGTTAATCTTCCAAAACAAGTAAGCGAGGTACTACGTCCTCCAGTGTAGCAAATCAAGACCTTAAGTCTTCCAGTGTGGTGATGCGGGGTACTAGACCTTCCAACCTGCAAAAAAAAATAGGGCCTGAAGCCCTCCAATTCAATAAAACGGGGCCTTTAGCCCTCCAATTCAATAAAACGAGGCTTAAAGCCCTCCAATTTAATAAAACGGGGCTTGAAGCCCTCCAAATTAGTATCACGAGGCACTAGTCTCTCCAATTATCTTACGAAAGCACTAGTCCTTCCAATTGTAGAATGGGACACCACACCCTCCAAATTAGTATAACGAGGCACTAGTCTCTCCAATTATCTTACGAAAGCACTAGTCCTTCCAATTGTAGAACGGGGCACCACACCCTCTTTTCGCCTCATGCTCCGAGGTTTAACCGATAACATAGGAAAGTGGCTCTCTAGCCAATTATTTA
>CATKHJ010893863.1:0-11388 GCA_949750685.1 Vernicia montana
GTGTATATCTAATTTGATTATAAATTTAAATTTTAGTCTCCTTTCAATATTTCTTTCTTAAATAAAATATTGATATGAAAATGGTACATATGATAAATTTCAAATTTCAAATTATAATAAATAAATTTCAAAATTAAAAGCTTTAGTAATTCCATTAACATATTATTTAATAATTATAGAGAATAACTGATATGATTTTATAAATAAAATAATATTTTTAATTCTATTTTGAACTAATTATATATTTTTAATATTAAATTGCAAAATGTTGAAGTATTGATCAAATAAAATTGAAAAAATAAATTGTCAAAATTAATAATCTTTTTTAATTATAGTTTTTTTTAATTATAATTTTTTTTCTGTTTTAAAAAATTAGGAGAAAAAAAATTACGAAAACCGAAAATCGAACCGAACCAAATTTTTTGGTTCGATTCGATTTTACATATAATTCGGTCAGTTCGGTTTTTAATATTAAAAATTTTGATTTGTTCGGTTTGACTGGTTCGATTCGAAAACCGAACCAACTGATACGCACCCCTAATCTAAAGAATATATATATGTGCTAAAATCATCAAACAAACAATATATGCACAAAAAAGAATATAGTGATCACTATCTCTATCCTTTTCTTATCATTGATTAGAGTTTGATTCTTGATATTAGATCATAAATTAAAAAAAAAAATTATCATTTATAAATTTTTCAATTTCTGTGTAGATAATCTGCTTTTAACCGAATCATACGTTGCCATATGATACCACCTTTATTCTGAAAAAAAGGTTTAGTGGCAATGAATAAGACTTTAGCAAATAGCAATACCAATGAAATGAAAAAAAAAAAAAAGTGTACCAATTGCCATTAGCCACATTATATATAAATATGAAGCACCAACATTAATAATTGAGAAGCAAAGCCAAAATTGTAGGGATAGAGAAATGTGTGTTTTAATTAAGTTAAGATCACAAAAGGATCCATAAATTTGAAGTGACTCTCAAGAGATGTCTATGCTTACATGTGTGAGTACATATCTATACAAATGGATCCATCTTTGATTGTCTACATGTCTCTCTGTCTGGCTGTCTGGTCCTCTAATCTTACAAGTTTCTCCTACATTTTGGAAATGTATCACGTAGCTTTGTGCCCTAAACTATTACGGCTTGCAAGTGAAGTGCCTCTACTTTGTATACTCATAAAATGTGCATAAATTGCATGTCTACAAGTGTATGATCTCTTAATTAGTCCTGTGGATGCACAGTAAAACTTCTTGTTGCTGACTCAACGTTAAAGTTTCTATATTTTGGCTTTTTATTAATCGAGAACTTTTAAAAGTAAGGAGTGGGTCGAGATTTAAACTTCAACATTAATATTCGACCACTGAAATATTAGTATAATAGTATTTTTTTTTCTTTCATTTAAAACTTTTAAAGGGTTTTGATAAAAAGAAATGAAGGGTGGATATTAAGAATATAACTAAGAGTTCATGGGTCGGTTTGGTGGGATTTTAATAAGATATTCAATTCAATTCACACGTTGCTGATTGAGAATTTATCAATCCAATCCAACCTACAAAAATTTAAAAAAAAAAAAAAAAAACCAATCCAATCAAATCCACAAATGTAAATCAGATTGTACGGATATATTTTATATACTATTCATTTTTAATTAACAAATATTTCTATCAATATTAAAAAAATAAAAACATAGTAATAAATTAAACAACTTACTTTTAAATTCTAATAAAGTAATTTATATAGCAAACAAATTAAATGAAGAAATCAATCTGTAGAAACTACATTACAAGTCCCAACAATACAAAAAAAAAAAAAAAAAAAAAAAAACCTCCAAAATTATTAAAAAAAAAACTGTATAATGAATAACAAAAAATAAGTGATCTATTGTATCTTTTTTTTTTTCATTTTAATATAAATATTAATTATCAAATAAAATCCAGCTATATATATAAATATTAATTATCAAATAAAATCCAGCTATATATATATATATATATATATAGTGTGGATTATGTGGTGATGTGCCAAAACGCACACTAACAAACTTCAAGTGCACAGGTCGTTATCAAGTAATAAAATGATGAGTGAGTATCATTTCCCACGAAAAATATTTATAAGTACTAACAAAAATTTAAACTATTGTTTAGTGAATAATCAATCAAAAGTAATTAAAATTAAAACTGAAACTAAACTAAAATATGAGAAGATTGATAGATATAAATAAGAATAAAACTATCTAAATATGAATCTCCCTAACCTCTCATAAATGTCATGAAAAATGGAATCAATTAACCAAACAATGCATTGAATTGGCATTCCACTAGTTTAGATTAAAACTTCTCTTGAGCAATTTAATCCTTAATCTCTAGGTAAAGCGCAAGAAATCTCTTCTCAAATACAATCAAATAGTTCATGTATTAAGAACAAGGAATAAAATACCAAAAAGTTTTATAGGCCTATCTCTAGTGCCCCAAGCAACCCTCAATTTCTATGAGTGATCAATCCATATTAAGGTATCTATACTCATTTAATATGGAAACAATATCTAATCAACAAGCTAGCAATTGTCAATTAGAATAATAAAATTTATCATAAAAATAAGACAATCAAAAATGAATTAATCAAATCTTATATTATTCAATTCACACAATCAAGAACTAGGGTTCATCAATATCTAGGTAGAAAACAATTAGTTCATAATAGAATTGAAAGACAATAAATAAAAGAAATAAGAAATAAGGAAACTCAAACCATCCATGGATGATGTTGCAGAAATCTCCTCTTCAATCCTTGATTTCCCACTTTAAATCTATACAAAAATGAATCTTTTATTTATTTATTTATTTATTTACACTTTCAATCTCTCCAAAATAAAAGTTTTAAATTATTTACGAACCAAGAGAACCTAAAAATTCTCAACCGCACGGCTAGAGTTTTTCCTCCTTCCTAAAGCTATTTGATTTTTGTTCTTAAATATCCTATCCTGACTCGTCACACAGTTGGCCACACGGCCGTGTGATGAGCCGTGTGACAAACTCTATACATTTTAGACAAATTCTCTTTAGCACATAGGTGGTCACACAGCCGTGTAATGAACCGTGTGACAGGCTTCAACATTTTCTGCTTCAAAAATTGGCTTATTTCTTGGACCAAATGATGTCATTTCGGGTTCTTTCATTCCATGGTACCTTAAAACATGAAATACCTAAAAAGAACTGAAAATCATACTAGAACAATCAGATCAAACTCAATTTAATGGACAAAAACACAATAAAACCAGGGGTAAAATATAGACATTTATACGTTTATCATGTGGGTTGCAGATTAAAAAATAAAAAATTTAATCCAATCCATAAAGTGCGGTTTAAAAAAAATACAAATCGATCCAATGCATAACACTTATCAAACTACGATTTGATTACGGATTGATTCAAATTGAACGGTTTATGAACACCCCTAAATTTAACATTTAACTTGCTATGATTCAACCCTAAATTTTCAATACATTCCATTCCATGTGCTTCTTTGCTTACCAGGACACTTTATTAACACTATCCGTAAAAAAAAAATATAGCTAATGATAAAAAATAAAATAAAAAATAAAAAAAAATTCGAAAAATTGTAATTAATTATTGTTTCTAAACCTTTCAAAATAGACTATTTTAATAGTATTTTACCTTAATTTTAAATTTTAGTTATAATTTTAAAAGATTTAGATACAATTATTTTTTAAAAAAATAGATTTTTTATATTAAATATGAAAAATTAAACTATCAAATATCTAACGGTTGAATCAAATCTAATTTTAATAAAGAGTCCATCCCTAAGGTAAAAAAAAGCTTTTGGTTCATCTCAAAGGGATAAAAAAAAAAAAAAAAAAAAAATTTAGATTACCTACCATTTGTAAGGAGATAAGTTTTCATTATTATTAATAACAATATATAATAATAACTTATTATTATTATTTGAGTAAAATACTATTTAATCCCTGATATTTGCCTTAAATAATGACTTTATCTCTGTAATTTGAAAAAGTCACTCTTTAATCATTTAGGTTTGATTTCGTTACACTAAATAGTTTTTCTGTTATATTTTCCATTAATATTTTGTGAAAAAACCAAAATATCTTTTATTTGCAATTAAATTTTTTATTGCAACCATTCAAATGCATTACCAAATTGTCAGCTGATTATTGCTTTTGAAATAGAAAATTAAGATTTGAAAAATCTTTATAACGTTAATTCTCATCTTCAATTATCTTACTTGCCTTTGTAATTGATTTTGTTAAAATGGAGTTTATGGAATTTCCATGTAAAAATAATGAAATAGGAAATATTGGCAATACAAAATTGATTAATTGTTTTTGTAATATACTACTGTTGTTGGAGCATTCTTTATCATCCATGGGCCACTTGAGGAGTCACCAAACCATTCTAAAATTTTTTAGCTTCTCTCACACTCAGTTCCAAGCTTAGAAGAAGAGTTTTTTCTATGGAAGATAGAATGCAAATGCTTTTTTTTTTTCTTTTTTTTATTTAACAAATAATAGCAAAGCCAAAACTAAAGAACTACTACTTAATTGTATAATCTGATAGAATAAAATCATAATTAAAAAATTGTTAACAGTAACCCAATTTTGACTACAAAGAATATTCATTGATTTCTTTAAAATTCATGGTCCATCATCGTCAAATCCTCCCTCAACCCAAAAGCTGCAGAAATCATATCAACAATTTTTTTTCCTGTGAATCTAAAATCATTTTTATTCTCCATCTCCATTCTCCACTTCTCAGTCTCCTTCATCATTTCCATTTTTTTTTCTTTCCATTCCTAACCATTCTCTCTGTAAGTGCTCTAATTTCTCCAGCCAATCCTAATTCCTCCACCACCACGTCCTCCTTCTCATCCTCTGCCATTGCCATTGCCATTTCCTCTCTCTTTCTTTTCTTCACAGCTTCCTTTAAAAACCCAGAATTACTCCTTGCAAATCAGTTAACAATTGTGGGTTTTTGCAGTAAACAATCAATGCTCCTACTCAAAGGATTGTACTTTTGAAACGATACTGACAAGCGAGAAGGATTGTGCTCGTTTGATTGTGGATGGAGTGCAGGAAATCAGGGTCATCATACCCGTTGGCCGAGAAATCAACAACAATGAGGACCGTTTGGCCAAGAAATCAACGGTTATCATATAAGAATAGAGGAGAAATTTGAAGAGAAATAGAGACTTGTGTGAAAAATTGAAGGGATTGTTGTTATAACTGTTGATTGGGCTTGGATTGGATTATTTGAGGACCATTTTGAACATATAATATTAAGATTATGAAAAAAATAGAAAAATATATTTTTTTTCTTGAAAAATTTAGGATAACGGCTATGAAGGTTTTTTTTTTTTTATTACAGATTCAAAGAAGAAAAAAAAATATTATTATTATAAGATAATGGCAAAGGATCTGAATAGAGAGAGAAATGTGTTTTAGGTATTAGAGTTTTTTAATTTTAATTTTTCTGACAATAAATTGTTGAAAATATAGACGAAATGACTATTTAGTATAACGAAATCAAATCTCAATGACTAAAAAGTATCTTTTTAAACTGCAGAAACGAAATCATTATTCAAAACAAATCTCAGATATTAAATAGTATTTTACCCTTATTATTTTCTTCAAATAACCGATTTCGTGTGGGTTTATATACAAGGCATTTGAACCCTCGTTGATAATTGAGGCATAATTATAATTAGGGCTTAATTACCCATGCATCATGATTCATCTTCGGCTAGGCTCACTTGTATTTTGTCCTTTTGGTTTATTCTTATTGTAAATATTTAACTATGGACGTTGATTCTTAATTGTTGGTATGGCCTTTTTAAGGTAAATAATTATAACACTAGAGATTTGCCTTAATTAATATTTTAATCTCTATGTTTTAAAAATATAATTTTTAATTATTAATATTTGTTATTAACCAATACTTTAGTCCTTATATATATAAAATTAAGAAATTTTTACAAAATTTTAGTTTTTAAGATTTTAATTAATATATCACTCTCAAAATTTAAAAATATAATGAATTTTAATCGTTTAAAAATACTTTATGTTGAAATATTTCATTATAAAATACTTTAGTTTAGTATTTCAAAATTTTACACTTTTTATTTAAGCTAAATATTGAATTACTATATTATATAATATTTTAATTTTTCAAATTTTATATTTTTCATTTAAATTTATTTAAGGACTAGAAATGTTAACAGTATAGAATACAGTGCTAATTAAGATAAACATCAGGGGCATTAGTGTAATTTACTCCTAAAGTAAATGTAGCTAAACCCAGGATGCTTAGTAACCGAACTATTATGTTTTGGTTTTGATCATTTAGTTATTTAATTCAAACCCATGTAAAGCCCATCAATTTTAATCTGGCCCATCTATTCAAGAACTGGGCCCAATACTGTTAATCTAAATCTCAATTGTACGGGGAGGAGAGAGAGAGAGAGCGCTTCGTCTGATTTCTTCAGAGTTTCAACTTTGGTTATGTTTGACACTGAAGCATCATTACAAAAAATTAAAAAAAAAAAATACTAATCAACCATTAATCTTCGATTTAAAAGCTTTAATTAAGCTCTGTTCCCTTTATAATTTCTGAACTATATATTTACAGAGTTACTTCGCTGAAAGGGATCGATTTGATTCAATTTTTCTTTTTCCAAGAGGCAAAAATGATGTCTCCAAAGCAAACGACTGAAGATCGAGGATCTCCTCATTTCAGGTATATATCTAATCTCATTTCTCTAATCCCTAACCCTAGCTTTACTTTCTGTTTGTTTCTCAGTAAAATTAGTGGAAACTCTGCCAAGAAAATTGAATTCAATGCTACTCTTTTTTTTTTTTTTTTTTTTCTTTTTCTTATTGACGAAGGCTTTGAAATGTGAGTTAGCTGCTTGTGTTAGTTATACTTTCTCAGCAACCAAACAGAACTTAAGTAAAACAAAAATGAGGAAGTGCAATAGTTCCTTATTTTGCTATTTTTGTTTTTTCAATTCTCGATTTAGTTGCTAAATGTTGTTAACGTTTGCTTGATTGACTTTGTGTTGGATTTGTTTGAATATTGATTTCTTCATTTGTTTGGTTAAGAAAATTGAAGAAAAGGAAAACGGATTAAAATGGTCTGGTTCTGCCCTAAGTTAATGTTAACCTGTATTTGTTCTTGACTGATTAATTTTTCCACTTTGGTTACTCTTAATAAAGCAAAATTGGTACATAATTATTATCTTGTTTTGTTATTTATAGGCACACCCCTTTGCAGATAATCCACATTATTGGAAACTTCTTAAGAATATGGTCAGTTTACTCCATGTATCGCTATTTGTCTCAGACTGGAGCTTCAGTAGTACTTTTTATCTTTACTTGTCTGGTTCCATCATCCATACTGTTTTTAACTTTGCAAAAGCCTTGGAAGGGGAGACCACTCTCTAATCAACAGGTTGAGTAGGAATACTTCTGATTTATTGTAATATCCATGTAGAAGGAAAGTGAAATATATTAGTAGTTAGCATTCTGCAATTTTATGTTTCTTAGTTGGTGTTTATTGTTGTTCAGGTAGTGCCATCTATCATTAATGGTGCCATTACAGCTTTATACTTCATATTGTGGGGAAAGGGACTCAAGTCATGTGGACCACTTAGGTAAGTTTATTTTGCTCTAAGAACATTGTTAGTACTCTTGAGGTTCTCAAAACCACCAAAATTTGATAAATAAGCAACGTGTAGCAATTATATAAATCGTAGATTATAGTTGAAAATCATTTGTATATGTGATGCGGGTTGCAAAAGGCTTCTAAATTAAGTTTAAATATTGAATTATAGCAATATTATGCTTTAAGGCTAATGTAGGTCACTTCAGATTATCTGTACACTTGTCAAGTGAATATAGTGTCTTATTATTATTAAAATTCTTATGCTGCCAATTCTAATTCTTGTGATTTTTCTTTAATTTTGGTGGGCTCTCTAGAGAACTTGTGAAAGATATTCATAGGTCTTTGATTTTAGTTTGATTTTAGATCCATCAATCTATAAATTTTACCTTCTAAACCCTAATTCATTTGTATATTTAGCATTGTAAGAATTCTTTAATGCCCTGGTATTGCACCAGCCATCAAAATACATTTTCCTTTTGTTTATTCTCTCTCTTGATTTTATACTTTAACTACCAATATATTACCTTATCAATAAAACAACAAATAGGAGTCTTTGGCACCCTTGACGGACATCTAAGAAGGAATTTTTTTCATTGTTGTCCTACATGATTTTGGGTTTTTATTCATTCATCATAGGCATCATGCTTTCTTGCCTTGGTCATGGTATTGCTATTTGTGTACCTAGTGACACATATCTTTTGAATATATGATTGAAGTTAGCAGATATAAAGATGATACGTATGAACAAAAAGAGGAAAAAATACTTACAGTAAAATCTTTGAAAATATTGAATCAGATACTGACAACTTGGAAGCTGGTTTGATTGTTTATTTGAAGTATTGTATAGAACAGCTGTTAATGGGATAAGTGAAGTTATTTAGGTTGGAGAGGGAGTTTTTTGGAAGGCAATTTGACAACATAGCTTTATCCTCCACCTCCTCTTTTTTTCCCCTCTTCTCTACGGAGGGATTCACTCCTGAGGATTTTGACCATTACCAATCAAGGAATGTAAAATTTTTACTGAAAATGGTGTATAATATATGCATGGTATGGTGAATCCGTTGATCATCTCTTAATGCTGTGGTATGTGGCGTGAGAGTTATGATGTTCCACTTTTCCACTTTCTGATGTTTGATTGGGTCGTGCTACGTTCAGTCTTTATGATGATGAATTCTTGGTGTGGATATTGTAATGTTATGTGTTGTTCCAGAACACTCCATAATCCCTTGTCAAAGTCTTAGATAATAAATCGACACTCACACTAGACTTGTTATGTGTTGTTCCATTGTCTTGTACTGGGAATTGGCATTCCCTTTTCCTTCTCTAGGCAAAAGTGAAACCAATTGATATAACTTTTAGAACTGGATTTATGCAAACAGTGTAGTGAAATTTGGACCGCTTTCACAAACCTGATATATCCTTTCTACATTAATGCAGCTTTTAAGGCTATTACTGGTTGAACCAAAATTTATGTTCTTATGTTGTTTATCTCATTCTTTCTCTGCCGCACGGAGTCTTGAACACTCTTATCAGTATCAGTTTTTTTTTTTGGAATTCTCAGTGCTTGAAGATAAAACCACCTGGGTCATTTGCAGCATTTCTATGATTGTCTTTATAACTTGGGATATTATATTTTACTATTTGTTTCCAGTCTGCATTTTATTAGTAATTGTGCATTAAGTTTATTAAAGTCTTTATTCTGATTCTAGAGCTATATTGGCGGAGTATTCTGGTGCTGTTCTTGGAGTATTATCTGCTGCATTATATGGTTGGCGGGGCCATCTATGGAAAAAGGTAACTTTTTTTTTATTAAAGTAAGAATAAAAATTTTATGTTTGACATGTTTTCCATGTGATTGATGTGAACTTAATGTGTTATAGGTGTCTTTAAAAATTCAAAAAGCATTAACAATTTCTTTGCTACATGACCTGCTATTTCATGCTTGACATGGATGCTAGAATGGTTCTTTTATGGCCATATTTATTACTGATAGGGAGCAGAACATTGTAAAATTGTAGCAATCACAAATTTGTTATGGTCAGGTCAGGTACTAAGTATACTTAGGCAAGTATCTTGGCAGTGACCATCTGATCTGATATATCAGGTCTACTGCACCATTCAATTACTGGCACTGGCTCTCTTTAGAAGATATTAATTGTTTTCTCTCACTCATATAATGGATGTTCCATCTTCTACCAGGTAGGTGGGCTCATTGCAATGTTGGCATCTTTCTACTTCTTATCTCAAGGGTGGGCAATGGCCACATATTCACCATTTTATATCCTTGTGTAGATTGAACATCTATCCCATTTAAATTAGCTAATCTTGCTCATTTTTGGATGTCTTTATTTCTTTCTGTTTGTCCTTTTCTTCTGAATTTTCAAAAATACTTGTTAACTTAATGTGAAAGTACCATTCCAAGACACTGATGATGCTGAAGACCGCACAGAAGAAGTTTTGAGTATGACAGATATGATAGTTCCTATCCTTGCTGGAATTTTGTCAGCTTTAAGAAGGGTGATTGCACGGCGTGTTTCACTAAAGGTTTTTAGACATTCATCCATCTATACTATTTTTTTTTCCTTTTCAGAAAAGGATTTGAATTAATTTGGGTTGGGGGAGGGAGGGCTTGGGAAATAGAATTGAGATTGATGGCAGTCATTTATTAATTGTAGCCATTCTTTGTCTTCAGAACCAACTTAAAAGGAGACTTCATGCAATAACCATTACCTCTGCAACATGTTTTCTGTTTCCTGTGGCCATGTGGGACTTCATCATTGTAAGTCTAATTTCTCTAGGTAGACATATTGGGAAATTGCTTATTTGATCATTGTACCTTTGGCTTGATTGGGAATAGCTTGCTGCTTTTTGTTTTTATTGCAATATTTCAGGGATCAACCTCTGATAGCAACGTTGAGTTGCCATTTTCAGCTTCGCCATTTCTGAGCACTATTCTTTTTGGAGTTATCTTGATATTTTATGTTGATGGTGTTGCAGAGGAGAGGTAACTTTTTTTTTAATAGTCACCTACGTGCTGCTCTTGGCTTTTCAGTTTCCTCATGCTTGGTACTTGTTGATGAATTGATTGCCGTGTGTGGAAATAAACATTCATGTTTCCCTGCTATGAGCATATTTACTCTGTATGCTCTCATGATCACATTTACTGGTGGCCCTCAATAGGCTATGCATGGTTATCTGAATCCTTTGACTTCTTTGCCCATTTGTATAATCCTGAACTGTAATACATTTTTTTTTATCCTCTTGTGGCTTGTCCAGCAACTGCCTTCTCTGGTTTGCTATCAACCATGCATGTGTTATATACAATCTGCCAAATTTCATTTTATTTTTTAGTTCACTTTGTATTGAGCTCTAGACAATGTGATTATCAAATATAAAAAATGCCAGATCTTCAACTAAGGATTTTTCTTTTTGAAAAGAAAGGGTTTGGGAAACTGACTCTGAAACAGATTGGAAGCCATTGGTACAGATCTCACTGTATGATAAAAGCATGGAAAGGGCACTAGAACATTGTATTGACTATGTCATTTTACTGCTTGTGTCTTTGGCAGTTGATCTTTGGAAAATGTGAAATTGCTTACCTAACTTCCCATAGCCTGCAATATGGGAAGTCTCATGCACAGGGACATCCTTTTTATATGTTTTTAACTTCTTTGCTGATA
>CATKHJ010893942.1:0-12981 GCA_949750685.1 Vernicia montana
TTTTATTATTATTATTATTATATGAAAGGTAAGGAAAAGAAAAAGTAAAAGATAAAGCAGAAAAAGTGAAATTGAAAAAGAAGAAAGAGAAAAGAGGCAGGAGAGAGAAAGTACAGAGGAGAGAGAGAGAGAGAGAGACGAAAATCAGTCAAGTTCGTTGCCTTCCGGTTACCAGAACGGAGCACGTGCTGAACCACCAAGAAGAGAAGGCCAAGACACTTCCAACGGCATCAGGCCGATCGACGTCCGTCGCCGGAATGTCCGCCAGCCAGCAAGCTTCCGAGCTCCGTTTCATCGACTTTTCGACCTTCGTTTCTGACGATTCTTATATTGTTGGACTCCTTATCTTGTAAGCTTCGATTCGGTATCTCATTTGTGAATTTTGGTGAACGTTTGAATTTTCGCCTAATTACGATATAATTTTGAATATGCCAACGCGTTTTTCGGCAAACCTCCGGTGAGAAAAATAAGTGGTGCATATTTTCGGTATCCATGCTTCGATACGAACATATTGACACTAATTTCGTCGCTATCTGACACTGTTGATATTTTTCGATGACTTTTTCGGCGACTCTCTGATGAGTGTGCCCGACAGTCTGGAATTTATCCCTGATAATTATTTTGAGGTTAGAATGGTTTATTTCCGCGTAACGGAATTATTATGAATTTAGATAAATAATTGTAATTAATTTTTATTCCTGATAATGTATTTATTATGCAGTAATTGTGTATTAGACATCTCTCCAGTTCCAAAATATTGCGCTTGAAGAGATCTAGTTGTGAGTTATATAGCTTAATCTAATGCTCCATTCCTTTTTATTTAATTAATGTTTCATTTGCATTTATACATTGGATGTTATATATATAATTATGCACTATGAGTAATTATTGAGCATTCTGGCACATGTATGTGAATGATTTATTAATTATGTGTTGCATAATTATTGTGAATGCTGGATGGTATTGCATAATTATTGTGAATGCTGGATGGTATTGCGATGACATAGGAATCACTAGGAATGTGAATATGATATATAATGGATGAGCTTTGACTGGTGTATGACAGTTCAAGAGCTTGCTCATCGCTCACTGCTGCCAGTCGGGTCGCTGCATGGCTTCGACCAGGGACAGCTGGTACCCTATGTATTGGATTTTTAAAGTAATTTCAATTTGACACAGAGAGCCAAGGTAGGGGTCGGCTCCCCGTATTGAGGTTTAGTATGATTCCTGTGGACTGATTCCTATCCTTGACTGATTATGTGATTGCTTATATGGATGACATTATGCACTAGCATTTCCAGCATTCGAATAGCACGTTATATTGATAACTATATAATTCATTGAGTTGAACACTCATTCCTGTTCACCAATTTTTTCCAGGTTGCAGGTTGATCTTGAGAAGTAATTTTTAGTCGAGTATCCCTGCCTTCCATCCTTCGGCAGTGAAATATATTTATTTATCCAGATATGTAATTAATTTTATATTATGTTGTATTATTATAAACTCTAGCACTCCGCATTGTTATTCTGTTAATTGTATTTCTATTCAGAGATATGATTTTGTTAAATGTCAAGTTTTGAGGAAAATAGGGATTCCTCATTATAGATGTTATAGAAGTTGTGGTGATCTGTTGAGCAAGAACCTGATGATGAGATTGTTGTTAATGATGTTATTGAGATAAATGCCCTGAGTGGCATTGATGTGATTTGATGAGAATAAGAATGTTGGTATGATTAATATGAGAGCCTGAGTGGCTTTAATTTGATGTTTTAACAAGTTCTGCTTATCAAGTGGGCCCATAGCTCTTGATTGGTGACAGTTACAGTTGTCATTTTGCAGTTTTGTCGTTTATTGATTAGTCAGACTTACTACGGGTTCTGAAAGCCTTAAGCTTTCCCATTCCCTAGTGCTGGTCACGTGCCTTTGGGTTCGGGGCGTGACAAAGTTGGTATCAGAGCAAAGGTCCTGCGACCTCTTGAATGTTTAGAGTTGAGAAAGTCCTAGATGGTTTAAGTTTTCTTAATATGCGGAGTATAGGATTCCTTCACGTCTTTTGCGTCTCGTTTGTTTTTGAATTATCGTTGTCCGTAGTCAGTGTCTATTTGTGATTGTACGGTTGTTTGTCTCAGAAGCCATGACTGATAAGATAAAAATTACTTTATTGGAATATGTGTTGCAATGGAAATATCAATAATGTATTTATTTTCTTTGACTTATTGAATTTTGTGATTGTAGATTTTCTTTGAGTCAGAAGTACTGTTGTTTGACAACAGGATAAGTTTTAATTCATTTTTCTTCTGATCATTTCTTGACTCAATTAAATTTTTCAGACGCATGTTATTGAATAGTTTCCTACCTTGGGTAAAGGAATGAACTGTATTTGCACGATTAGTTTCATCGATTGTCCATATTACAGTCTTGATATACTATTGTTGTAAAGTGATAAGCGTTCGAAAAATAATTTTGTTGTGCTCTAAATTATTTTATTTGAAAAGAGTAATTAACCAAGTATAAATTGAGGAAAGATGTAATAGGCATAAATCACAGTCTAGTTTTTATTCGTTTGAATTTATAAATTATACCTTTGAATTTCATGGCATCTTCTGCATCGTCTTCTTCTGGACCTAATCCTTTTCTTTATGAAGGTCTTCCTCCTGAAATCTGAGCCGATATTTCACAAAGAGCTCTCCAAATTTTAGCCACTGAGAAAATTTTGAATATCAATCTCGTCTCATTCAAAATTATGGAACTCGGTTTATCCGGGAGCTAACCATTCATCCTGAATATCCTTTTCTTAGGATTTATGCTTTTAAGAATTTCACCCTAAATTCGTTCTGGTTGTGGCCAAAGGAATTTCTTTGCTTTTTATGGTACTTCCTTCACCTCTATCATATTACTGTGGAGATTCAGCCCTTCCATTTTCTCAAGTATATTATTTATCTGAAGAGCAATAGCAGAGATAATCCTCATTTAGTTACCTTCTTGCGATGGTTTAAATCTCTCGATCAACGGGAGGATTTTCTTCTCACAGAAATGGGTAATTCGCTTTGGACGATGGTACCAACACTTCGATCTATAGTTGTCTTTTATCGTCGTTACACAACTGTAGCTGATCGCACTTCAGGAACTAAATTAACTGTGTCTCCTCAAAATTCTGTTTACAAATCTTATCCATTCTCGCTGTGCAGGGAATTATTTGATCATCGTGATGAGTTTATAAGTTTTGAACACTTTATGTGTGGTAAGAATAATGTTGCTCCTTGTGAGTTATGGCCTCCTGAAGAAACTGATGCTCCTTGGTGGGCATTCTCTGCAGAGTATTGTAGAAAAATTCATGCTAATAAGAAGCATTGGGAGGAGAATCATTTTGAGGATTTCCACCCAAGGCATGAATTTCAGACTATGATGTTAACTGATGATAAATTTAATCCATCTCATCACCTCTGGACCCATCTTGTAGATTTTTCCCAAGACCCTTATGAATTTAATGAAACGACTGACCAAGACTATGATGATGATGATGATATAGTGAATTTATCCCCTTCACATGAGCCTATTAACAAATGACAACCTGAAATGCTTGTTGTCATTATTATCTAATGTTTCTACTTTAAAGTTTCTAGGTCCGTTAGAGTGAGAGTGATGCTAATGTTTTTCTTTTGTTTTGTTGTTCACCTCTTTTTTTTTCTTTGAAACTCTATTATGTTAGTAATTGCAGGATGTTGAGAGGCAAAAAACAGCACTAGAGACACTGTCTCCATAGTGGTGTAATAAAAATAAGAATTTATAATTTTATGTTAGTTTATCTCAAAATTGATGTTTTACATAGCTTTTGGAATTAAATATTTTAGATTTGAATTGACGATGTAAGTAATTTGAAATGATAAATGATTTAAAGTATATTTAAAAAGTTGTTTTGGCAAGTTTTTGTTTTGGAACTACATACTTGTGTCCAGTATGTCTGTCTACATATGCATTGGGTCTTGCATCATAGAGTCACACATCATCGGTCATACATTTTGAGTCTCATTACCCATTACATTAAAGTTGCATGTTAGTCTATCATATTTGGACACGGTACTTAAGTTCCAAAACGAATAAGAAATGTTTTGAATTTACAAACAGTTTCTGAATGATTTTAAAAATCAAATAGTTTTGAATATGTCTGAATTAGCGTCTGCAAGGTTTTGAAAATTCGAGGACGAATTTTCTTAAAGGGGAAGATTGTAATACTCCGAATTTTAATTTATTAATTTTGGAAAATTATTTTAGTAAATTAAATTTATTTATTTAATTAATTATTTAAAAGTTAAATTTGTTAAAATTAATTTTAAGATTTTTATTATTATTATTATTATATGAAAGGTAAGGAAAAGAAAAAGTAAAAGATAAAGCAGAAAAAGTGAAACAAAAAAAGAAGAAAGAGAAAAGAGGCAGGAGAGAGAAAGTGCAGAGGAGAGAGAGAGAGAGATGAAAATCAGTCAAGTTCGACGCCTTCCGGTCACCAGAACAGAGCACGCACCGGACCACTAGGAAGAGGAGGCCGAGACGCTTCCAACGGCATCAGGCCGGTCGCTGTCCACCCCCACGCTCCGCCGAAGCGTTCACCGGCCAACAAGCTTCCAAGCCTTGTTTTGTCGACTTTTAGACCTCCGTTTTTGAAAATTCTCATACTGTTGGACTCCTTATCTAGTAAGCTTCGATTCGGTATCTCATTTGTAAATTTTGGTGAATGTTTGAATTTTCGCCTAATTACGGTGTAATTTCGAATCTGTCGACGCGTTTTTCGACAATTCTCCTGTGAGAAAAATGAGTGGTGCATATTTTCGGTATCCATGCTTTGATACGAACATATTAACACCAATTTTGCCACTATCCGATACCTTTGATATTTTTCGATGACTTTTTCGACGACTCTCCGATGAGTGCGCCCGGCAGTTTAGAATTTATCCCTGATAATTATTTTGATGTTAGAATGGTTTATTTTCGCGTAACGAAATTATTATGAATTTAGATAGTTAATTGTAATTAATTTTTATTCCTAATAATGTATTTATTATGTAGTAATTGTGTATCAGACATCTCTCCAGTTGCGAGATGTTGCGCTTGAAAAGATCTAGTTATGAGTTATATAGCTTAATATAATGCTCCATTCCTTTTTATTTAATTAATGTTTCATTTGCATTCATATATTGGATGTTATATATATAATTATGCACTATGAGTAATTATTGAGCATTCTGTCACATGTATTGAATGATTTATTAATTATGTGTTGCATAATTATTGTGAATGTTGGATGGTATTGCGATGACACAGGAATCACTAGGAATGTGAATATGATATATAATGGATGAGCTTTGACTGGTGTATGACAGTTCAAGAGCTTGCTCATCGCTCACTGCTACCAGTCGGGTCGCTGCATGGCTTCGGCTAGGGACAGCTGGTACCCTATGTATTGAATTTTTAAAGTAATTTCAGTTGGACACAGAGAGTCAAGGTGGGGGTCGGCTCCCCGTATTGAGGTTTAGTATGATTCCTGTGGACTGATTCCTATCCTTGATTAATTATGTGATTGCTTATATGGATGACATTATGCACTAGCATTTCCAGCATTCGAATGGCACGCTATATTGATAACTATATAATTCATTGAGTTGAACACTCATTCTTGTTCACCAATTTTTCCCATGTTGCAGGTTGAGCTTGAGAAGTAATTTTTAGTCGAGTATCCCTGCCTTTCATCCTTCGATAGTAGAATATATTTATTTATCCAGATATGTAATTAATTTTATATTATGTTGTATTATTATAAACTCTAACACTCCACATTGTTATTATGTTAATTGTATTTCTATTCAAATGTATGATTTTGTTAAATGTCAAGTTTTGAGGAAAACATGGATTCCTCATTATAGATGTTATAGAAGTTGTGGTGATCTGTTAAGCAAAAACCTGATAATGAGATTATTGTTAATGATGTTATTCAGATAAATGCCCTGAGTGGCATTGATGTGATTTGATGAGAATAAGAATGTTGGTATGATTAATATGAGAGCCTGAGTGACTTTAATTTGATGTTTTAACAGGTTGTGCTTATCAGGTGGGCTCATAGCTCTTGATTAGTGACAGTTACAGTTGTCATTTTACAGTTTTGTCGTTTATTAAGCAGTCAGACTTACTACGGGTTCTGAAAGCCTTGAACTTTCCCGTTCCCTAATGCCGGTCACGTGGCTTCGGGTTCGGGGCGTGACATTTATAAACTCTTTAAAAGTCATTATTGA
This sequence comes from Vernicia montana, assembly GCA_949750685.1. NCBI lineage: Eukaryota > Viridiplantae > Streptophyta > Magnoliopsida > Malpighiales > Euphorbiaceae > Vernicia > Vernicia montana. The sequence continues at coordinate 6,286 of CATKHJ010893942.1, forward strand.
ATACCCTCAGACTTTTTAAGTCCATAAAAATCTTTAATTCTCATTATCTAATACACCAATGTTATTATTGTTTAATACAATTTTTATGTGGATTTTGATTTTTTATTTAATTTTTATTTTCTTAAAATATTTTTGTATATGTGAATTATTGTTATTTTTTATTAAATTTAAATATTATTTTTTGATAATTTTGAATATCAATATAAAAAATATATAAACCAAGTTTATTATATAATATGAGCCAATTAGAAAATAATGAAAAAATATTATATATATTAGTATGTATAAATTTTAATTGAAATTTATAAAGACACGATGAATGAAAAAAAAAATAATGCATTAATTTTATATAAATTTTTGTTTTTAAAATAATTATTTAATATATAAAAAATTAAATAACTCTTGAGTTTTTATTATTTTATTATATATAAAACTATAGATTAAACGTGAGAAGATACATCAATGGATGGATTGGTCACTATGCTTGAAAGAAGAGTTCACCTGTGCAAAAAAAAAAAAAAAAAAATCAAAAAGAAAGAAGAGTTCACCGACACAATGGACCGTTGACTGTCCTATGCTATTAATATCCACCAAACCTCCACTCTCCAAATGGACTCATACCATGTCAGTCCATGTCTACCCACTCTTTTTTTCTCCTTTATTATTATTATTATTATTTTCTTTTTATCCTCATATTTGTAAATATTTAAAAAAAATAATATAATATAGTCTGAAGGATTATTTTGGATAAAAAAAATAATATAATATAATCTAAAGGATTATTTTGGATATTTTATATTTTCTCGATGTTTTACTAATTGTTCTTTTATTTATTCTGCAAAGAGAATTTGTAATTGGACGGCCAATGAATTGACTAGAAATTGGTAAAAAAAAAAAAAAAGACTGGAAAAACTCTTAATTTATCCTTTGTTCAGAATTATCTCATCCAGATTTATTGACTCAAGAATCTTATCCTTTATGTACAGGGCGTGCACTGATTTGGTGTAATTTAAAAAAAAATATTTTAAATTAAATTGAAAATGTCAATTTAAAAAATTTACAAATCATATCAAATTATTTACTTATAAAAATTAAACTAAACTAAAATGTAAACATACAGTTTATTTCGGTTTGTAAAACGGTTTGATCAATTAGTTATATATAAAAAAAAAATTACAATTCTAATTGATAATAAAAAAAAATATTTTAATAAATAGCAATGATCAATACTTGAAAAAATAAAAAATATAAGAGATGAATAATAGTGAATGTATAATAAATAGCCAAAGAGTTAAATAATGGAAGAAAGATATGTTGTAAAGAATAAACAAATAATCTAAAAAGGGGAAATTAGAGAAGATAAAAAATTATATATATAATTTGTTTGAAGGATAAATAAATAAAATCCAAACCAACAGGGTGAATTTACAGTATGTCTAGGGGTGCCTGACCCCCTGAATTTATTTTTTTTAATTATATATATATATATTGAAAAAATATATATTTTTTAAAAAAATATATTTGGATCCCTCAATTTATTTTCTTAATTTTTATATATTTTTTGAAAAAAAATATATTTGGCCCTCCAAATTTTTTATATGCAAAAATTTTACAATTAAATTTGCACTAAATCTATACTAAATCATCAAATAAAAAGAACATTTTTGAAATTAAGTTCAAACAAAAAGAAATTGCTTATATGTAATACCCTAACTATATATTAGCTTTCTATGTAGTAAGTATGGATGAATAATATATGAGGATTGTCATGCTATGAGATTATGTGTGAATTTTTTACGAACTAAGTCAAGTGAGTTTCAAGTGTTAAATTAGATTGAATTGGAAATGCAAGGATACCGTAATACCCAAGTTCATGAAGATTACTTGTTGACCATATGTATGAGTATTAGTTCACGTGTATGAATGAATAAAAAATGAATTTCTTAAGGATTGAAGGTTAAATTGTTAAGTGGGACTGCAGGACATAAATTGCGTCCACGACAGAGAGTTGCGATCGCGACCTTGGACACGAAGCCGGCCACGATCCTCTCTGCCTGAAATTTGCAAAATGTTAAGGAAGAATCGCGACCGCGATATCAGAAAGAACAGTCACGTGAACAGTATTAGATAACGACCGCAATGAGCATGTTGCAACTGCAATATGATAATCGCGACCGCGACTGGTATATCGCGACCGAACTTCCATCGGGGCTATAAAAAGGCAACAGCAACCCAAGTGTGAGAAATCTGATTTTTCTTCAATTTCTCCGACCCAACAGCCCCCAAACCCTATCAAACTCTATATATATTTCTCTAAGGCTAAGATTAGTCTTTTATACTCAAGATATCAAAGGATATACAAGATCCAAGGGGATTTCTTTTTAATTTAGAAGATTTATGAATTTGAGGTTAAAGGTAAATCTTCTAATCTTTGATTTTTCATTTGAGCTTTGTTTGATTAATGTTTAATACTTAATTATGAGTTTAATAGATGATTTTTATAGCATTGATTGCAAGATATGAGTTTTATTGAGTTAAATCCATAGAAAACCCTAATATGTGTTAAACCTAGAATCAAGTTTGAGTATTTTATAAATGGTTAAGAGATAATTGATAGTTAAGAGTAAGAATTGAGAATCTATAAATAGATTTGAAGAAAACAAATTATAAAGTTAAGGTTACATGAAGTATAGTTAATATGTGAATTGGAATTTCATGTGTAGGCAAGATGAGTTAAAGAAAGTGATGAGTTTCATGTATGTTGATGGTGATATGAGCATTGGAAATGAATAGCAAGAGGTGAGTAGAAAATATACTACTATATTTGTATTTGAACCGTAAAGGCTTCTAATGCCTTATTCATTTTATGTGCCACTAAGAATATAATTTCTTGTATTATGAGATAATTCATATTGTTCATGAATTATGTTAGTCATATCATTCTTTCATGTGAAGCTTTTGTGTTGTTTTAAAATTCTTGGGCTATGAGCCATCATAAGAACAATGTATCCATTTGACACTTGTTATATGTCACATGTAAATAAGTGTTCATGAGCTAATTATTTGAAAGTCATAAGTATAAAATTTATATTGTTTATTACCAACTCTTAATAATTTCTCCATGAGAATTATATGAAAATCCTTAAAGGTTTACAAAATCTATTTTTATTTTTTCCAAAAGTAATGAGTACGAATATATGTTATATGTTATAAGTTATAAGTTCCTAAAATGGTGAGTATAAGTATATGTATATGTAAATGTATCCATTTCTCAAAGTACTATGACCATGAGATTGTATCACAAGTTAAAAGCCATTGAAATAACCATGGGAATTATGTGAATTCCATAAGTATTGACATTCCTTTCAGGAGACCATATGAGCCATTTGAACCATGAGTACTATTAATTCCCTCTATATGAACCAAAAGATATGAGCAAGAGATACTGTAAATGATATGTATGAGAACTGTGTACACAGGTATGAGAGTATGCTCACAAGAGAGCCTCTGCTTCGGGTTATGCCAAAATATGTGTCTATGCCCCAAATATAAGGGAGCTTTATGCTTCGGACAAGCCACAAGTGCCTCTGTCCCAACCATGAGTTATGGGAGCATGTTTGTAAGGGAACCTCTGCTTCGGGTATGCTATAATGCCTCTGCCCCAATATATGTGATGATCTTTATTAAACTCAATTGATAAGCTATGAGTTATGAGCCTTTTCTTTCATTGAGACCAATCCAATTGATTGAAAGATCTATGATTATATAATCCTAAATGACAATGAGAAATACAGTGATATGTAAGCTAATTGATCCTTAAGTCAAGATAACCATGTTCCATTGCTTTCTAAATCAAATCGCCTATATGTTATCGACCTTGACATTATGGCATATAAATATATATGTTATCCAAAGTTATATGAATTAGTGTATACAAAATCCCTTTTATATGAGTTTAATACTAAACTTAAAGTATATAATATTTTTAAATCTAATATTCTTTTATGAGATATGAACTATTGATTTTACAAGTTATTTGAACATAAATATTTGATTATGAGATTTTCTACCTATATAAATACTTCCAAATACATAAGTGTATAAGTTTACTAAAACTTCAAGGTCCAATATACATGATGTATATTAATTTCTATTTCAAACTCTTATGCATATTCAAGTATGTTTATTCCAAAACCTTATGAGAATAAAGAATTCGATAATTACAAAAGTACTTTGTTTTCCAAATGTGTGTGTGTATATATATATGTGTGTGTGTGTGTGTGTGTTAATCTATACTATACCAAAAATTAATCTATATGAACTTTTGTTCTAAAGATCAATTGTATAAGATCCATAATCCAAAGTATTATAAAACATGTCTATGTGATTGCAAGATCCAAATATTCATAAGTTAAAAGTCACAAAAAATCATGTATGTCTAAAGTGGATACTCCATATATGAGTCCAAATTCCAAAGATTAATTATAAATTTTCGAACACTAAAGTTCATTGTTATTATAATTCTTATATCCTTCATTTCATGAATATAAGTATATGAGCCAAGTGATAAGTAAGCATGAGTCATCCTTGTGATCTAGCCTTGAAATTTCTAACCTCACAAGTATGGTAGCATATTCTTTATTCACTGCTTTTATCTCATTAGTAATTCTATTTTTTAGGAGCTCCGCATAGTGAGCAAGTGGTTCCTCAAGTATCATTCTTCACTTGAGGATTCTCTATTAAAGTAAAGTGTTAATCATTATATATGTGAATATATATGTTAAAGTTATTGTAGTAGTTTTATGGGTGTTAAATGAGTATTGTAATTGTTGTGTATGTAATAAGAATTATATGGGAAGAGTATATGTATGAGTTAAGTGATAAATATTATGATACTATTGATGAGTATGTGATGAGAAGAATAAGTGTATATATATTCAGATTCTGATCTTGGGATATGACAGGATATAATGTAATGCGATGAGATGATAATGGATTAATTGCATGATACAGTATTGGATATATAGTATGTATGGGTTCTACGGATTTTCAATGGCTTTATGCCTACCCATACCCTAAAACCATCTTGACTCAGAAGTTTGGTCGTGACATTATAGAATTAAATTCAATATAATTTTTAATCCATTTAATAATTTTTAATCAACTTATAGAAACTATTTAATAAAATGTAAGAAATATAAAATTGTAGCTTAACAATTATTTTTATATTAAATTGCTATAATCATCCAGTATAAATGCTTATACTAAATAATTATCTTTATATTAAATTACAACTTTATACTAATTGCAATTAAAAATATTAAATTGTACAATTACAATTACAATTTATTATTATAAGCAATTCAATATAATTTTTATAATTTATTATTATTATTATACTAAATTTTATAATTATAATTTATTATTATAATTTCTACTAATTTAAAGATGTTAAATTTTATAATTATAGATGATTATAAGACTTTTACAAAAATTTTGTCAAGCAATTTAAATAATTATAAATGATTATATAAATATAAAAATGATTGTTAAAAATTAGTATAAAGATGTAATTTAGTTAAATAATTTTTATAAAAATTTTCTATACACTTATTGCTTATACTGAATTTAGTTCAATAATTTTCACTTATTATTAAAATGATAATTGATATATTGTTTAATGAAATACATTATATAAATTTTTTCTCCTATTTAAATTTTGGCCTTTTGATGTTTCATCATGCGTCTTCCCCTGCAATATACATTGAAACGGTTTTAAACAATTTTAATTATTTTCAAACCAATCCATTAATTTCTTTTAAAAAAAATTTCAAACCAAACCAAACCACCTAAAAAACTAAATCAAATTAAATTACTTAATACAATTTGATTCAGTTCGATTTAACAGTTCAAACCAAATAATGAACATGTCTACTTATGTATATTCAGTAAACGAATATTTAAAAAAAAAAAAAAAAAGGAAAGTGAATTCCTTATACAAATTTATTTTTCATATTAAATTATGAATTTAAAATCAATTAAGTTAATTTTTCTTTATTTCCACTAAAAAAACAAAAATACTGCCTCTTTGTTATCAAATAACTTTTATCCTCTCCTCCGTTTCAAAAGAAGAAAAATATAAAGGAAAAATAATAATAATAATAATAATGCTTTGTATTTATGAAGGAAAAGACATAACTCATAAGTATGGGCCATTATAACTGTTAAACTTCACAGGCCTGGTCCACCACTACAATATAATATATATGCTTTAGGCACATCATCCACTATGTCCACTTTGATCAACCTGGACCAACTAGCTACTACTATGCTATGTGCAAAAAAAAAAAAAAAAAAAAAAAAAAAAAATTCTTGCTACTACTATGCTTTGCTCCAAATTTCAGCATTTTAATTTTTTTTGTTTGTCACCATCACAGTACAAGGAACAAGCGATGGCAATGAGTCAGGTATGGATAGATTTTGTAAAATTTAAATTCAATTCGTTTAAAAAATTAAATATTCGTTTCGTTTTAAGTAGGATCAAGCAGTAAGATGAAATGGATATATCCGTTTATATATATTTTTATTTTTTTATTTTAAATTTTTTTATTGTTATTTTCTCATATATATATATATATATATATATATATATATATATATATATATATATATATATAATCGGGTCGAATTGGGTCA
>CATKHJ010894073.1:0-24977 GCA_949750685.1 Vernicia montana
TACACTTGGCAAAGAATTCAACATTTCATTCTAAAACCAAGCATATTGGACTTCATTATCACTTCATCAGATCTCTGTTAGAGGATGAGGTGTTAAGACTGAAGAAAATCCAAGGAAGCAAGAATCCAGCTGACATGTTAACAAAGTCGGTGACTATCGACAAACTAAAGTTGTGTTCAATTTCAGTTGGTCTGCAATAATGATAAGGCTAGGAAGAGCTGCTGCATTGATCAAGGTGTGAAGATAGATTGAAATCGGTCTTCAAGTGGGAGATTGTTAAAGATTACGGCTCAACAAAAATTGCACCAACAAGTAACACGTTTTTTTTCCTTCTCTTCAAAAGTAGGCTGCCAAATTTTTTACAAAGATGAAAGTAGTAGTCAAATGCGCGTGAAGAATGAGCTGTTGGCTCTATAAATACAGCACCCCATTTCATGTTTTTCTGTGTATTGTGAAGTTGTAAAAATAGAGAGCATGGTGAGGTGCAGAGAGAAGAGTGAGAATTGTTGAGGGAAAATTGAGAGAAATTTTCTTGAGTTGTGAGTGTTGTAAATACTGTATATTTTCTCTCTTTAGTGAAAGATCTGCAGCAGCCCATGGAGTAGGCAAGTTTGTGCCGAACCACATAAATTGTGTGTTATTTTTTCTCTTTCTCATAAATCTGGCATATATAAAATTTGCGTTAAATTCCCAACACTGATACGCCACATCCGTATCGCTAAATAACGTTCGTATCAGTGTGTATTGAGTGATTCAGTATCGATTTAAAATTAATTTTCATTAGTATAGATGTAATGAATAAATAACGTATTGGACCCTTCAAAAACTCAAACAAAATGGACGATACGAATTTAAAACCATGATTCCAATCAATTAATTTGTCACTCCTACCAATTCACGATGGATATAATTTTTTGCAAGTATTAATTAAAAAAATTTTAAAAGAGAAAATATTTATTAGAAGTTGAATATCTAATTCCTGTGTGAATAAATGATTTTAGGTCTTAAGTAAGAGGATTTTAAGTAATAAAAATCATTAACCATGCATGAACTTAGGCTTTTATTTATTTATTTTTTTGGGGAGAAAAACAATCAATGTTGGCCCTTAGCATAATTATTCATATTAAATTTTTTTTTATTTAAGGATATAATGCATTGGAGATTATTTTCATCATCTTCGAGTAAGAGAAGATCAATATTTGTTTTGGAGAAGTGATATATATATATATATATAAACTATCATTAAATTAGTAGTCTAATTAAGAATTGACTATTTATTTTATAGTTTGTAAAAAAAAAAAATTAGTTCATATTTTTCTAATTTCATGTTCCATTTAATATACAATATGAATGATGTGACGTGTATGTCAACATATATTAAAAAAGAAAAAATAATGTTAGCAAAAGTTCCCCGAATAATTAATTAATGCTCCTCCATGATAATGGAATATTGCAGTGTTGGCATATTAATTAAACTTGCAGAGATTAGTTGATACTTTTATGCTTGCAAACATTCCAAATGCTACCTTCAAAAGTCATTCTGTTTCGTGTTCCATATTTCCAAACGATTCTTTGCCTTCTCAACCTGAAAATGTATATCCAAATTTCACTATCAACTGTACCCAATTTTATTTTAAATTATTATTAGATCTCATTATTTGATTCCTATATTGAAAAATAAAATATTCTTAATTGTAAGAGATAGTCCCCAAAAAAAAAAAAAAATATATATATATATATATATATATATATATATATATATATATATATATATATATATATATATGAGAAAGAAAGAAAGAAAACACGTAATAAGGAATTGCTATAATAAAAAACAAAGTACTTTTAACACAGGATTTAATTGCTCCTAAAACATCAAAATTTAATGTTAATCATATTTACTGCATATTTAGATTGCCATTTGAGAGTTAATGGGTGAAATATTCAATTACAAAAAAATATTTGGTAAGAAAAATATTAGGATAGCTTTTAAAAACTACTTATTGTTAGCGTTTAGATATAATACTTAAAGCTAATTTTTTTTTTTTTTTTTTTTTTTTTAGAAAGCTAGAATTTTTAATTTTTGAGAGAAAAAGTGGTAGGATAAAAATAAAAGTCTAATAATAATTAGAGGTAATTAGAGGTGAGTAAAATTAAATCAAAATAAAAAAAATGGCCAAAGGTACAAATATGACTCTCTGTTGTGGGTTGGTGCTTAAATGAGCTCTTAATGTTTTTTTTTATCTCATTAGACTCTTAATCTTTTCAAAATGGTACATATAAAACCCTCTCCTTTGAACTGATACTCAAGTTACCTCTTAATATTTTTTTTTATCCTATTAGACCCTTAATCTTTTCAAAATAGTACATATAAAACCCTCCATCTATAATTTAAGATTTTTGTCAAGTGATGTTAAAAATAAAAAAAATTAATATTTATGCACCTACGTATTAATTTTTTATTTTTGTATAAATATTTTTTAAACTATTTAGAGAAAATTTAATATTTGTAAAATTTAAAGTTAATAAAATAAATTAATTAAAATATTACAAATTTAATTTAATATAAAATGATTTCTTAATTCTTATACATTAAAATATAATTTATAAAAAAAATTATATTTTATATTTTAATAAAGATAAAATATATTTTTTTATCTCTCTTCTATTTTGAATATTTTTTTTAAAATAAAGATGAAATATATTTTATCTTTATTAAAATATAAAAAATATATATTTTTTATAAATTATATTTTAATGTATAAAAACTAATGAGTCATTTTATATTAAATTAAATTTGTAATATTTTAATTAATTAATTAATTTTATTAATTTTAAATTTCACAAATATTAAATTCTCTCCAAAAAATTTTAAAAATATTTATACAAAAATAAAAATTAATACGTAGGTGCAAAGATATTAATTTTTTATTTTTAATATCACTTGACAAAAATTCTAAATTATGGACAGAGGGTTTTGTATGTACCATTTTGAAAAGGTTAAGGGTCTAATGAGACAAAAAAAAAATTAAGGGCTCACTTGAGCATAAGCCCAAATGAGAGGGTTTTATATATGTCATTTTGAAAATATTAAGAGTCTAATGGGACCAAAAAAAATATTAAGCGCTCACTTGAGCATCAGCACAAAGGAGATGGTCTTATTTGTACCTTTGGCTTTTGTAAAATGATAATTATATTAAAACAAAATCACTTTTCTAAAAAAACAGTTATTGTGAAACGGATGAAATATTTCTTTAAACTCTAAAAAATGTATTCAATGAAGATTAAAAAAGAGTAAAATGAAAAAAAAGTAAATAAATATTTTATTGATATTTTAAAATGTTATCTATTGTGAATAAAAAAATAAATAAAACTTTCAAAACGCCATTTAATATGAAAATGAGAAAATATTAATTACAAAGATCAACTTGTTAAATAATTTAATAATGGGATGTTTATTTTATATTTTATAATATGAAATGATAGTAATTCAAATTATTATATTATTATTATTATTTTTTGTCACTTTCAAGAAAACTCTAATTACAAATGTAAGATTTTATGCTTGAAAGAGCTATTAATCTATATTAAGTATTCCGTCCGCTGACGTTTTAGGGAGTTTCACTAGAATTAAGAAACAATTAATTAGTTTTAATTTTAAGAGAAAAATGAGTTGAAAGACTAAAATATCATTGGAATTGTATTGAGTATTAATAACGTTGAATTGATAAGAATAAGGGCAAATTTGACAAAAAAAAATTTAAGTTTTATTGATTGTATAAAAGTGACAATTAAATGAAATTTTAAATATTTTCTAAAGCGTCAGTTATAAAAGAACGAAGGGAGTAATAATATTAGCGACTGATAAATTTTTTCACCCTTCAATTATTGCTTTATTTTTAGAGGGGCAAAAAAAAAAAAAAAAAGAGAAAGGAAGAAATACTATTTATCTTAATGAAAGGTATGATGATCATGGTAGTTGTTAAACACTAAAATGGTATAGGAACATCATAAAGAAATGAAAAGAAATGTGTGAAAAAGATACATTTGGCTTTATCAATAGCAATAATAATGACACATGAATTCTTAATTAAGCCATGATGTTTACTTGCTCTTTTATGATAGGCCCTCCTTCAATTATTATAGAATGTTTTATATTAAGTTTAAAAGCTCATCCCAGGGAATGTATGGCCTAATACTAGTGTTAAGAATATAATATATGAAAAAGTCAGAAATTGATTAAATATAAATATATTAAATAATTAATATATAAATAAATTACACAATCTTAATAGTTAGTTTTTAAAATTATTTCTCTCACATTTATATTAAAAACTCAATATGATATAAGAGTTTAATAAATCATTACACCACCTCCCATTATATTATAATTCAAATATTCTCATATATGTCTTTTTTTCTTTTTTTTTTTTTAAATATAACTTATTAAATTTTTTATTTTAAAAATATCACACTTTTAAAAGTATATTATGAATTTATCAAAGTTATATTATAAGTATACAAATATATATATATATATATATTTGAAAACTTAAAAAGATAAAAGACATTTTTGAAAAAAAAAGTTAAAAAAATTGTATTTGATATAATTTTCTCTAAAAAAAAAAAAAGTGATTAATATATAAATTGACTTCTTAATCTTAATAGCTAATTTTTAAGGTTGATTCTTGATAAATTGAGATAGATAAAAATAAAATAAAATAAAAAAGATAACTCAAAATTTCAATTGATTATATTTTGCACCTTTTATAAATAAAACTAAACTATAAAATAGAATACTTCTTGCAACTACATGCTTGAATCATGCGTTGAGCTTCCTAATAATTTGACCATTAACAACTAAATATTTTCTGTTATGTATGTATTATCATTTTATTACTTTGAACTTTTCAATTAAAAGCTCATTGTCTTTTGGCAATTCATTTGTAGATCAATTTCATGCACTTCACTCCCATTTAATATATAAGAATTCATTTGCAAATATAAATAAAAAATAAAAAATAAAAGGATAGTGACAATTATAGATTATGCAATAAAAATTTAATATTTTTAAGTAATTTTTATTATATTAATAAGTGTAAGAAGAAAAATAACGAGTAAACTAAGTCTTCATTTTAAAACAATAAATAACATTCTAAAAAAGAGTATAATAGAAAATAACATTTTATAGTATTTTTAAATGTATCTTCGAAAGCAGTAAATTTACTATAATTATGGTAATGTAGTAGATATTGATTATAGAATTTGGCACAAGTGGAAGTGGAAATAGCATCTCCCATATTTCAACATAGAATAGAAGATCGTGTTAGAACTTATAGAATTGGAGTGGAGTGGAGTGGAGTGGAGTGAAGGGTTTGGGAATGTTTGATGTGTTAGTAATGATTATATAGAATCCATATGGGTAATGATTATTATTATTTATTTATGTTTGGTAGATTTTTCTATTGGAAAGACAATAACACTATGGTTGCGTGAGTTGCTTGATCCACTTTCTTGGCTTTTGGTTCCTTTCTTTTTTGGTATGAAATCTTTTGGACTAAAATTCATAGTTGTTATTGATTGATACTTATATCTATCCCTAATTGCTATTAGGAAAAATTTGTTGAGAAAGTGACCAATTGTACCATCATTTTATTCTATATATTGCATTCTTTCTATTTTTCTATATGCTATAATTAATAATACATTAACAATAATAGTTTTTTTTTTTTTCAATTTTAATCAACTTTACATTATAAAAAATATTAATATTTTTTTCCAATATCAAATTTGTTCTTTTGTATAATTTCAATATTTTTCATTGTGAAGAAATAATTTAATTTTTAAACCATAACTGACAAAAAATAAAAAAATTTGGGGTTAATGTAAAATAGTCAAAATTCAAATGCTCCAAAGATAAAATAAAATGTAATAAATTCAAAGCTTTGCGATTATTATTACTTTTTTTCTTTATTTTTGTGATCTCATAGGTTTGAGTGAAGTATAAACTCAAACGGTCGGGTCCAGAGCAATTAAGTTTGGATCCGGGCACCCAAATAATAGTTAAAATTACCAATGTAGCCCTTTGGCAACACAGGAAAATCTGCAAATGACCTGAGAGAAGTTGATGGGATAGACTTTGACCCAAAATTGAATGAAGGCTAATGATACCTTGTAATTTAGGTGTACACACTCAACAATATCTGCACCATTAATCCCAACTTCTTAACAGACTCACATTCATCCAACGGTCTAAAAAACTCAAAACAAAAAAAAGTTCCATTATGATTGACTCATAGTTAATACTCAAAAGAACCCTACAATAAAAAAAAAAAAAAAAAAAAAAAAGAATTGATTGTGAGGCTATGATCTTTATTAGATTACATCACACGGTGCAGTGAAGGAAATTAGTCAGCTTCACAGTAGAGAACGTGCGCTCTATTTTTCTGAATTTATAATAATAAGGATAAATTACTATTTAGCACTTAAAACTTGCTTTAATTAGCATATTGACCTGTGCTTTATCAAAAACCAATGAACAAGTGTTTATGTTTGATTCCGTCAACAAATTAATTATTCTATTTGAATTTACCATTTCAAAACATATAAAAAGATAAAAATACTCATTATTTACATTGAAAATTTCTATTTCGGCCAATGTTTTCAAACCGGTACGATTTTAAAATCGATAAATACAAAAGGTCACGAATTAAAAATTCAACCGGAATCGAATAAAAAATTTAAATAATAGTATATATTTATTATTTATACCAAATGTTTGCTAAAATATACATGGATAACTCACGTTACATTTTTTTGGACGAACGTTACAATTAGATAGATAATAAGGTAACGGACGTTACATATTATGAACAAATATTACAATTAGATAAATAATAAAATAACGTTTGTTATATATTGTGAAAACTTATTAAGGTAAATATTGAGTTTATAAATTATCCGAATAGATTTGTGAACCAGTTTCCAGTTAAATCAATAACGCGATCTATATTTCAAAACATAGATTTCAACCATTACTTTTTTATTTTTCATAAGCCATTAGAAAAACAAACAGGCAAAAAAATATAAAAAAAAAGAAAATAATTCCAAACTGAAAATTGAATTGAGACTCGCCATATGAAAATAATTATTTTGCTTCTTATTTTCATTATTTTAATAAAAAATTACTTTTTTATGTTGATTAACAAGGAAAAAAGATTGGGAAAAAAAAAATGAAATGACTATTATGTACGACGAAATCAAATATGATAGATGATTTATTCATTGATTTTTCAAAAAAATAGATCAATATATTAATTAAAATAAATTTTGGGGATTAAATAAAAATTTGCGTTAATAATAATAATAAGAAGAAATAATTTAAAGTTATGAAACTAAAAAAGCGAAGTTAGCAGTGGACAGAGAGTGATAATCACACACTGGGTCTGTTACTTTACATAGAAAACAGTACTTTTTAGATACCATACCACCAACCAAGTCAATATATAATATAATATTATTAATTTATTATTATTATTATTATTATTATTATTATTTTGCCAAAGTTATTAATTTATTATTTATATACATTAATTATTAGCCAATTTAATTTTGTTTTGTGGGTCATCATCACTGACTCATCCTTTCTAATTATGCTTCACTTTTCCCTTTTCAGTTCCTGTATAATTTAATAATCAAATGAAATGAATTTTGCCAACAATGTATTATTTATTATAAGTAAGTAATTCAACAATATTTTCAAATACTTTTATCAACATTAGTATTTGATTTTTATTTTTGGAAAATTTTATATTGAAAATTATATTTAAAAATATTAATTTTTATTTTTATTTTTTAAAATAAATTTTACACATTTAAATTATATAATTTTAAAATAATTAAATATCACTATATGATTGTTTTTTAATAATATATTTACTTTTAGTAATGTTATTATTATTATTATTGACAACAACTAGCTATATATTATTTGATTAATTCATTATTTAGCTATGTTTTAGTGTGGTAAACTATGAAATGTTATAAAATATAAACTTATAATGTGTATTTTATAGTTCAACTCTTATTTTCAGTATTATCATATGCATTTTTAATTTAAATTTGTATTCACATCTTAAAAAATATATATAAAAATCTCTCGTTGCCTTTTAATATTATTAAAATTTCATTAATTATCTTAATTATTATTAAGGTTTCATTATTATTATTATTATTATTTTATTTTTACCATTTGAGGTTAGTGATTTGGTAGTATAAATACAACCCATTACGTGTTATGTTATAGGATAATGATTAATACATTTAAAAATTAATTATTACTAATAGTCATTCTTGATTCCTTTTTTAATTAATTATTAGTCTTCCAAATTTGAAAACAATAGTCATTCTTGTTTCCTTTTTTTCTTTAATTTTTTTTTAATTATTAGTCTTGCAAATTTGACATAAGAATGTTTGCTTAATATTAATTTTGAATAATCATAAATTGATTATTGAACTAATAATATCATAATGAATATTATTCTAGAAACAACAGTATAACACTAAAGTCATTTTCAACATTTTTTTTTTTGCAATGTTTGTATTACGTGAGTGGATTTGTCTCCTCGAAATTTCCAAATATTTTCCCAAATTAATGAAAAAAGACAAGTCCCACTTCAACACAAATTGCTGTAATGTTTTTATTTTCCTTAAATTTATAATTTTCATAAATAAAACTGATAATTTTTTGCAAAATTTCCATTTAAAAAAATTTAGGAAATTTAAGAAAGTAAAAAATAATAATTGTATTAGATTTTTTTTTTTTTGACATTTGAATTACCGATCTCTCCTAGAAACAGTGAATAGTATTTGCTTTATTTTTCAGCAGAAAAAAAATACAAAAAAAAAAAAAGGTTAACTATTAAAATTCAGAATATAATTTTGATTATAATTATAATTATCAGGCTAATAATAACAGATAGAAAGGAAGTGGACTGTGTACCAACTACCACTGGGGTCTGGGGATGATGAATAGGAAGGAGAAGGACTTATAATAAAATAGACCACACACAGAAAAGGGTATCACAAAACAAGGACAGGGAGAGCAACCATTTCACTCTCCAAGCCCGCTTTGTTTCACTTCAAAACCCTACCTCTCTTTCTTTCTTTCCGCTGGGGGCTTATTTCACTGTCTCTCCTTTCTCTGTCTTTTGTCTTTCTTGAAAAACCAAAACAAAAAATCAAAACTTTCTCTCCCATGGATACTTATGAAGCAACAAACATACTCTTGTCTAAAATCAAGAACATAGACCCTGAAAATGCCTCCAAAATCATGGGTTATATCCTCATACAAGATCTTAATGACAGAGATTTGTTATCTCTTGCTTTTGCTTCCGAAACCCTCTTGCAAAACGTGATTATTAAAGCCAAAACCCAGTTAGGACTTTTAACAAACGCCTTATCCACAACTTCTACTCCTTGCTCTCCTTCACAACTCAATCCTATTTCAAGACCTAGTAATCAGAACCCATTCTCACAATCTTGTTCTAGAGTTAGTTCTTATGTTGATTTTGCTAAAAACTCATCTCCACACTCATGGCCTGCTCCGGGTTCAGGCTTGACAAACAACAGTGCCCTTTCTATTAGCCCAAAGTCAAGTCCTTTTCTGTCTTATGATAATATACGTGCAGGTTCTGCTTTAGTGCCTCCGTTTTCTAAGAATAGTGGTAATGGGAGTGGAGATGCTAGCAATAACAGTAGTGATTTACTTAATGAGTACCAATTAGATGAATATTTTTCCTTTCTTGATGATTTCTCTCCTAAACATGAAGAATTTGTGGATCCAAGGGTTCAATTGGGTGGTTTTTCTATGAATAATGTGGATAGCCATTTGCATAGGAGGAGATTCTCTGAGAGTGATGTGTGCTTTGGTACTGAAGATGGGGGGTTTGGAATTGGCTACAGACCATGTATGTACTTTGCTAGAGGGTTTTGCAAGAATGGGGACAATTGCAAGTTTGTTCATGGTGGTTTTGGGGGTGATAATATTGCTGAGATTAGCGGTGGTGTCATTGTTGGTTCACCAAGCGAAATGGAGAGTCTTTATTTGCAACAACATGAAGAAATGATGAGAATGAAGGCTGCACAACAGCAACAAAGACTGGCTTACAGCAAGTACATGAATTTTCTGTTGCAGCAAGAGAGTGAACCCCAGAGGTACTTTGGAGATTACCCATTTTTCCTTTTAGTAATTTTCTTACCCACCTAGCCTTTTAGCATTTCCGTTAATTTGTCAGCAGTCTACTTTGATGAAGAATCCTTTATTTCTATACTAGAAATTAGAAAATATATTTCATATTATTTGCTGTTTATCTTTGAATACATTTTTCCATTTTGAGTTTGTTTTGGAATTGTGTTTTTGATATTCTTGCTATTTAGTTGGTATTGTTGTCTCAGTGGAGCACTTTAGGATTTAGAGGACCTATTTTCCTTTAACCTTCTTTACCATAAAGTACATTTTCCCCTATTAATTTTAAGGACATTAATTTAAATTGGCAGTTTCACATGTTTCTTACATGGATTTTCTCTCAAGTGAATGAAATTAGACATGGGGATATCTTCTATGTGTGCATGGATTTTTATTTTGGTATTGATGCTTTTCTTTTTCACTGGCTGCTGTTTGTTATTTGGACGTCATTCCATGGATGACGTACAAGATATGAATCACCATTTGTTTCTCTAGAAAGTGCTAAGTAGTTAAGGCCTTCACTTTTGGGTTTTTGCTTACTGTTGGAATTTTGCTTTTGGGTTGGCTAATGGTGTATTTGGGGTTTTGATGCATTTCAGAATGGGGGCAGCATCGGTTCTCATGGGTGACGAATTTCACAATTTTGGCCAGTTCCATTCAGAAAGGAATGACCTTTTGGCAATGGCAATGGAAGAAAAGGCAAACTCAGCTTCCAGGCAGATCTACTTGACGTTCCCAGCTGATAGTACTTTCAAAGACGAAGATGTGTCAAATTATTTCAGGTAAATTACTGCTGTTTTAAATTAAAATTTTATATAAGTACACTATCTTCCTCCAATTAAGTTTAGAACTTTGGCAGCCCATAAGCTGCCAATTGCTTCTCAAGGACAACATTAGTATGATTGTAGGTATTCAACAACTTAGGTTTTGGATATTGTTTGGTGGTTTGCATTAGTTCTTCTGCTAAAAGCATTATGGAGTTGTATGATATGGGATAACAATTTCATCTCGAGGAAGGAATAACAGTTGCGTCATGTTGTGGGAAAGTGTTCTAATGTATTAACTTGCTACAGGAAATTAAGTTTTTTCACTTGGTTTCCACTTGAGGATATTTCTAATTGTTCCGAATATATTTTTCCTGCACCTTGTGTTATCTGAAAATATTTCTGCCGATGTCGGTGGTACTGCTTGTTTTTCTAGACTATAGTACTATACACATATAGCATGCCTCAAGAGCTTTTCTTTAATTCTTATTGTTCCTGTCTACCATGTTCAATTGCTTCAAAACCACACAGAAGTGCATGGTATAATATGCAGCTGAGTTGCATGTGTTGTGGCTTGGAATGGATGAGTTCTAGATACATATAATTATTTGAAACACAGAACTGTTAATCTACTTGAAGAGGGAAATGTGAATCGTATCTAATGCTTTAGATTGCAATATAAAATTATATATGAATAATGCAGATATTAACCTAAGTTGTGGAGGTGAGAGGGTGAAGATTGCATTCCCAGGGTTTGTTTATGGTATTGCCTTTGGACTTTGAATGAATGGAATCTTGAGTTTTTAAATGAATGAGTGTTTTGATTGTTTTAATTTCATAATTGATTGGATTATAAATGAGGGTTTGTTATTGTTTGTTCTATTAAAAGGCTTTTTGCTTTAGTAATTCTTGAAAGCATGATTTTGGGAAGGGCCATAGAAATGTGATGTCATTTTTCATATTGTTCTCAGCCATGGAGTCCACTTTTTTGGCTAATGTAATTAAGAGTCTCTTTGTATGTTTTGAAGCACTTTCGGTCCAGTTCAAGATGTCAGGATTCCATATCAGCAGAAGCGAATGTTTGGGTTTGTTACATTTGTCCTCTCAGAGACTGTGAAGGTTATATTGTCTAGGGGGAACCCTCATTTTATTTGTGATTCGCGCGTGCTTGTCAAGCCATACAAGGAAAAAGGAAAAGTTGCAAACAAGTATGACATCTTTTCTCTAATTTTTTTTTTTTTGTTTTCTCCTTCTTTTCATCTCTTCTGACACGGATGTTTTATTTGTTAATGGAACAGCAGCAGGAGGCAACAGCATCTACAGCAACAGCTAATAGATAGGGGGAATTTTTCACCCTGTTCTAGTCCTTCTGGGCTTGATACTAGAGAGCTGTATGATCTTCATCTTGGTAAGTAAAAAGTAAATGAGCTAGCACACATTTTTCGCCAGTATCTGTAAAAATGTTTGGAAATATTTCTCCTTTTCTTGCATGATTTTTTTCTTCAATATCATGTAGAACAATTCTTTATCAAATCTCCCTTTTCTGACTACAGGAGCAAGAATGCTCTATAATACACAGGAGATGATGCTAAGAAGAAAGTTGGAGCAGCAGGCTGAACTCCAGCAAGCAATTGAACTGCAAGGGAGAAGGTTGATTAATCTGCAACTTCCAGACTTGAGGGGAGATTATGTTCACCATCACCAGCGTAGTCTGTCTGCTGGATCACCAATTACCCTATCCCCTCATGCCCCTGTTGATATCAACCTAAGTCTTACTACTGATGTCAAGAATCAGGATGTCTTAGAAGGTGCATTAGTGGTAGCTTTAGAAATCTTTTTTTTTCTTTGTTTGGAGTATGTCAAGGATAGAGAAGCTTTGCCTTGGCTTATTTACATTCTTTTGTGGCAGACAAGGGCGATAACTCATCCACCAATGTTGCCTCTACCATTGCTGTTACCGAACAGAACCTTCAGCATGAAGTAAATGTAACTTGCATTCAGAACAATGATACTGTTGATGGCATGGAGGAGAACTTTCATCCTGAAGGATGCAATGCCAATGAATGGTATGGAATTTCAATGCCTTAAGGTTTTTTGCTATATCAGATGCCTTAGAGATGCTTATTTAATTGCTGTTATAAACTTTTGTAGGTTTTCTGGATGTTTCCCCTCTCGACTTCTTTTTCTAATTTTTTTCGTTTTCTGCTTAATTATTTATAGTGGTGAGGCCATCATAGAGCACGGTCTTCCTGATAGCCCATTTGCTTCTCCTGCAAAATCATTGGGGAATCAAGGTGACTTCTCTCCTTCTTTGGTGGAAGTTAAAGAAAACCCTGAGTTCTCTGGCAATTCATCTTCTGAAATTAGTATGTCAGTGCCCACAACTTCTACTGGCAATGTGACTTCTCATTAATAATGTTCAAAATGTTAAGGTGTGTCTCTGCTTTGATTTGCTATTTTGCTATAATTCTATCCTCTTAAAATTCTTGTAGTAGTTAGGTGGTTAAATCTGTTTGATAAGCACTTTGTTTCTGATAAGATATATATATATATATTATTTTGTTGGGTACAAAGCCAGTGTTGTGTAGGTAATAAAGGTTAGCATGGCCAAACAGCTCGACTTTGCTAGGGTAAGAGATTATTGCTTTTCTTCATTTTTCTTGCTGCAGACCTACATTGTTAAATGAAATAAATTTTGGTAAGGTGTTGAGCTGTTTTTGTTTATTATGCAGAAAATAGAGCACATACAAGGGAGGTCCTGTAGATGTATAGCAAAATCATACCTTCACCAAATGGTAGATCTGTAGAGAATATCTCAGCAAGATTGCCATCATCATCATCATCAATACGATACTACTAACAAAAGCATATTACATACATAATGGACAGATGAACTAATTTGAGTAGGGTTCTCTTTGTTACTTTTTGCTGTTTTGTAGGTTGTGTGCTGGACCACAGACTGAATTAGAACTAAAGAATATCTTTTGTTACAATGTCAAGCATACATCTTTGCAATAATTTACCATTCTTCCCTTATAAATTATTATTGCTTAGGAGAAGTTTAGTATGTGTCAACAAGACCAGACCTCAAATGTACAGCCTTACATAGGAGCAGACCAAGGAAATTTAGAGTTAAATGAAACTGAAATATCAACTACCATGCTCTGATTGAGTTGGACGGGGTGAAGCATTTTTCCCTTGGTTCTTTTTTGTTGTTATAAATTAACTTTCTTTGTATGGTTTTTGTTATCAAAGATTAATTATCCACTTTGGAATCATCAAACAGGCAAAGTAAAAAGGTTATATTAGATTAAAAAAAGTTGGGGGGGGGGGGGGGGGGGTTGAAATGGGGTATTCTTTTATATGTTCAAGGCATACTTTTAGAGGACTCTTTTGTCTCATTTTATTTCTTTAGGTCCACATGCGGGGAAAGGGCCACTCTTGTCACATGGGTGCTGACACTATATAAAGATGGTATCAGGGTATCACACTCCTTTCCCTTTCAGCTTATTGATTTATTATTATTATCTTTTTTGAATCTTTGGTATATTGATGCTAGATGTGCTGTTTTCTGGTTTCTTTTCAAATTATGGTAGTTCTGCATGTGCTGCATTTGTTTCTTGAAACACTTCTACTCTTTTAACTTATGATATTTTTATGTGAATAATAATTTGAGTCTAGGGTATCAAATATTTTGCTTAAAGAAAGAGGTTAACTTTGATTAATGTACTATTGTTTTTTTTTTTTTTTAAAGACATGTTTTGTTACCATGGAATTTGTTAGGATTTTCAATTAGTCTTGACTTGCAACAAAAGTATACTATGAACTTAATTAATTCTCCATGATTGCTTACTTTGTCTCCATTAATCCAAGTCGTTTTCCCTGATAAGATCATTCTTGGATTTTGTCTCTTAAGTATTTCTCCCTACTTGTTGAGAAGCACATGGACCACCATGGTTGACAGTGGACTGGTCGATGTCTATGTTACATTGTTTTTTTACACAAATATTTTTGTCCTTTTATGATTTTTTGCATCGACTCTTCTGCGTTTGAGATGTTAACATGTCTTCTCCTGTGAAAGGCTAATTTGGTATAATCCTCATTTCTTTCTTTATAATTTGTACTTACTTGGTAATGATAAATCTTTTATCAAAATTATTTGATCTTTGTTTGATTCCAAATTTGAGCTACCCTGACAGGGACCTTATCATAGAACCTAAAATAGTATTTATTTTGTTATTAGAAGCATCTAGCTCTTGCTGTGATCTAACATTTTTAATCTATATATTTCATAATGCATGGAAACTAGTAGTAGGTGATTGCATGAATTTAGAATTCTGAGCCAAGGTTTTTTTTTTTTTTTTTTTTTAATAATTAATTAAAATAAATAAAGAGATGCTCAAAAGCTCTTGTTTTAAATATTGCAATTTCTTTTTATCCCTTACTAATGTACAACTTTTGCTCCACCTCAATACTGATCTGTAATCTCCATTAGAAATATGTTTATATTAATTTAATTTAATTTAATATTATTTTTTGAAAATATGTTTTTTTTTTTTTTTTTTAAATAATTTACAAAAGGCCTATGAACTTGAAATATCTTGAATGTTTCAATTTTTTATAACTCTTATCATATTCTTTAAAAATATGTTATTCTAAAGTTATTCTTTAGTTAAAATTATTAAAAGTTTTCTACAAAAAGTTTAAAGGAGTAATTTTGGTCAAAATGAATAACTTTAAAATTTGAAGGTATAATAATTTATTTTCAAAGATTAAGGTAAAATTATAAAAAAAAAAATGGAAAAATTCAGTGTATTTTAAGCTAATAACCTTTTACAAAATTGTATGTATATATAAAAAGGAAACAAGTATTCTCATGCCTTTTCATCCTTCTTTCCTTTCCTAATTGCGGGGGAATTGAAATGACACTCGGCCCCAAGCCTACCCATCCATCCTCATACATTTACTATAAATTGCCTTAATCATTCAACATAACTTGGTTGCTAATTAATTTCAGGCCCTACAAAATTATATAATATTCAAACATATCATGTTATGTTCTTACTTGAATTGATTTCAATAGAACCCATTAATAATTCATCTTTTAACCCTAATTCTTCAGGGCGGTGATGCTGGACTTTTGCTCCAGTATTCATTTATTTTAATTAATTTTACTTGATATGATAATAATAATAAATTACAATTTAGCTATGCTATTTTTGCTAAATTTTTTTATGCATGATTTCGATCTAATTTAAGTCATTTGTGTCTAATAATAATTTAAAATTTTATTTATTTTGATATTATGTTCAGTTTTTTTTTTATTTTTTAAATTTGATTTCGATTAGAATTCAAACTCGATTATCTAAGGACTATGAAAAAACTTCACAATCACTAAATAAAAAATTAATTGTGATTATGTTCAGTTCAATATCATATTGACATTCTATAATGTATATAATATTTCTGGAAAAAAAAAAAGTCCAATAATCTATCAAAGGAAGATTTGAAATGAGAAGGTGAGGAGTGCGCCAGGTGCAGTTTAGGCAGTGATGAAATTGAAGAATTGCAGAGGAGAAATCCAACTTTAGCCCACCTGATAACCTGCATTGGGTGGGTGTCTCAAATCTTAACTTGACAAGACACTTTGGAAATTTGGCATCAAAATCAGATTTTTAAATTGATGGTCCCATTTTGGAAAGGAAGCCAAAACCATATACTATTATTATTATTATTAATAATTGTAGGTACAACCCAATAAAAATCTATAATAGTAATTTGACACAAAAAAAAAAAAAAAAAAAAAAGAATCTATAATGGTACAACAATAACAACAACAACTACTACTACTACTATTACCTAAATAGCCACACAAAGCACAAAACCTATGCCCTAAAAAGCAAGCCCATTCTCTTCAACCACAAGTCCAAAATTATTACGTATTATGAGCCCAAACCTATCTACTGTCTGTGTCACTATAGGGTATAACACCAATTCGGCTCCTTTTTATTTTTGTTGAAAATAATTTATTTGTGAAAATATTTTTTTAAAAATAATTATTTTATTATAATATTAAAAATTAATTACAAATTATTTTCCGATATTTAGATTATATTACAAAATATTTAAGTTTTTAATTCTTAAGACAAAATTTTATATCATAAACATTGTTTATTATTATAACAAATAAAAATTATTAATCATTATAAAAATGATAAATTATGACTATGACGATTGTTGGTCGTGGCTGTCAATAACTAAAGACGGTCAAAGATAATTAGAAATACTTATATAAAATTAAGTCTTAAATAAAATAAGTCAACTCAAATTACCATTAGATGAGTAGCTTAATTAATAATTAAGCGTATGTAATTTTTTTTTGGTGCTAGATTACATGATACGAACCACAAGCATCATAAGTATTAAGCATAAAATTAATTTATTTGAGATTTAATCACAGATAAGCTTTTTCACATTTTCTAAAGAAGTATGTGTATTTTGTGAGTATCCAACTTGAAATTCTTTTTATAAATTCAGTTTAAGTTGCCAATTGAGTCAATTTTTTTTTAAAGTAAATGTATGTAATTTTTGTGAATATATTTGTAATATTTGTTTTTGTTAATTTATGTGAATATGTTAACCACGTGAAATGGGTCATTGTTTTGCATGATATCATCTCCATGAAGATGTATGCCTGTGTCTCTTACAAACAAGCAAAATATTCTGATTCTTGACAGTACTGTAAGCTCCATAAGGGGGGAGATGAAGAAGACTTTCACATCAATGGCCCAGCAAATCTCTGTACCAGAATCCATGGGAGGGATTTTGTTTCCATCAATGGAATGGAAAGGTACTCCCTTTACCTTTATATATCATGCTTCTTATTGGTTTTCTTTTTTCAGTTTATATTCCTTGATTGATTTTGCATTATATAATACATGTTGTTATGTGATTCTTTTGAGTTTTGGGTCACAAACACAATCTCTCTCATTTTTTCACATTGTTAAGAGGCAGGGCATTTCAATTTATACATTAAGGTTAGTCTCTTTTCTTTTGAGTTTCTTGAAATATGTAAGTCTATATAATACTAATGAGTTTTTGTTTAACTATAAAATCATTTCAAATTCACTTTCGGATTGAAAAATTATGAGTTTGAATCTTAATCACTAATTCAATTAAAAAGAAGATGTGTATTTACTAATGAATTTTTTCAGATAAATTTTTTTTTATTTAATAACTCATTATAAATTTGAATATGAGTCACAAGTCACAACCCAATTAAAAAAAAAAAAAAAAAAAAAGATATGTGCATTTAATTTCCTTGCCTTTTACAGCTGTATCGAGCATGAGTATTCTGTTTAGTTGTATTATACTTGCAGTCCATTTGTTGAAATATGATTTTTCCAATTTCCAAATGGATGCCTCTGGCTACTGCCTTGACATATAGGCTATGTGTCTAATAAAGGGTCCCCATATCAATACGTTCGTGGCATGCCCTAAGGGCCAGTCTTAGAAAAGAAATGAGATCTCTATTTAAATTTTTGTTTTTTTTTTTTACTTCCAACCCCATATATATTAGTATCATATAGCCACTTATTTTCCTTGATTAACACAAACATCAAGTTAATTTATTAACAGGTAGTTTCATGACTGTTTATCTTTTAATAATGCTTAATTATCATTTGTTTCGTTTATTAGGGAACTAAACTAAGCTGCTAAAAATTCAGAAACCATAATTTTTTTAGTTTTACCTTGCAAATAATACGTAATTATCAAATTTGTAGGTAATTGGAATTTTTTTTTTTATTTTTTATTTTTTTTTTTTTTATAGAGAAGAGACATTTTCTAAGAATCTCTCAATAGAAAAGCATTAGATTTTATTTGAGTGAAATTAAAATTATTCCAATTTGAAATTTCCTTCAGGTAGCTTTAGATCATGGAAGGTAGCAGTGGCAATTCTCACAATTTATCAGGTACCATATATACTGTTCTTATTCTTCATTTTATATAACCTTTTTTTAACCGTTCTAAGGTAAAAGTACTGTTTACAATGGCATAAAATTTTATTTTTTACATTTACATTGTGGGATCAGTTTGTACAATTTTTATGACATTAAAATTCATGAGTCTGAGTAGTGATAGAGTCGTTTTCAAATTCGTGAGGTCTCGAGTTTGGATATCTAGTTGGAGCTAAATTAACCAAATAAAAGATCATAATTTTTGCCCTGTTAGGAAATATAGGTAGGAAGTCATCAGAGTTGGAAATACTACAGAAACAGCATGAGGCAAAGACAAGAAAGATTCAAGAACTGAAGAGCCAAATTGAATCAGTGAAGCTTGATTTGGAGAAGAAGAGGAATGAAGTTCCAGAGGAAAAGAAGGAAACTTTCAAGAACTTGAGTGTGGAATATAACAACCTAAGAGAGGAATACAATGCTTTGTTGGCTACAAAGACAAAGGAATAGAAGCAAAAAAAATCCCTTGAAATCTCGGTGTCAGGAGTTAAAAGCTGCAATATTAATATTATATATTATGCTTCTTTATATTCTGCATTAATTTACCTTTCAAGTATTAGTTATGTGTTGACATTTTATCAGAATCAGAAAAATAGAACAAAATAATTGTAGCAGCAACATATGTTTAATTTGCCTCAAAAACAAAATAGACTTTATTATATCAAATAAGCCTTCTAGTACATGGTAAATAATCACTATATGGTAATAGAACAGTCTTATTTAATTTTAAATCTTTAGGCATAATAGCAAAACTAAACTAAATGTTCTTTCAAGCAAAACTAATTTGATATTTAGGCTGTTTATTAGGGAGAAAGACACCAAAATGTTGTTCAACACCTGCTTCTTTCAGGTTTTCATCGAACATTGCGAATAAGTATGTCTCTATAGCTTGTCCTGACCTCTTGGGAGTCCCTTGCTTCACATGATTAATCAAGTTCCTATAGTAAGTCCCTGCATTATCAGGTGTTGCTGCATCGCCGCCTTCAGATGGCCAACCACTCTCTGATACAACAATTTGTAAACTGGCGCCGCCTGCTTTTTCAAGAGCAGAATAAAGAGAATCCAACAATGCATCAAACAGATTTTGGTATCCATATTGACCATCCTGTACCACAACTCCTTGTGAAGTAAACAAGGCATATTCAAGACTTATGCTTTGTGGGTTATTAGTGTAGCTAAAATAAGGGTATATATTTGCAAGAAGTGGTGCTCCATTTGTCACAAGAAAGTTGATGATTGGGTTTATGTATGAATTTGCATTATCATTAAATATACCATCTGATGGAGGGTAGGATTTGCCTAACAAAGTTGTGTCAATTGCTGTGGAAACCTTAATTTGGTCTTGTAAATTGGCTGATACTAATGCATTATAAACATTCTGCATTGCTGGCAGAACATATTGTGCATTTCCATCCCCTGGATGCACTTCATTTCCAACAGCAATGTAGTGAATTTTGACATCAGACGCATAGGCTATAACATTGTTTTGGACCCAAGTTGTTGCAGCTGAGGCATCTGCAAGCTCTTGAAGTTTATCATTAGGAACGGCAAGGATGAGTTCTATGTTTGATCCTTTAAGTGCTTGAAGTGTTGCTTGATCTGCATAATAGATTCTCATCTTTCCAATATTGTTTGATTGATAAAGACTTACAACTTCCTGCTCAGAAGGCAAGTCATTGCCATTCTTTCCATAACAAACACCAATAGATTGTGCATCTGCAACAAATTGAATCAGTTTCAGTGTCAGAATCAATCTCCTGTATATAT
Source organism: Vernicia montana (assembly GCA_949750685.1). Classification (NCBI taxonomy): domain Eukaryota; kingdom Viridiplantae; phylum Streptophyta; class Magnoliopsida; order Malpighiales; family Euphorbiaceae; genus Vernicia; species Vernicia montana. Next base: position 20,793 of record CATKHJ010894073.1, read on the forward strand.
TAAGACCATTTTGGGTTATAATGCAAATAAGAAAAAGTTCTTAAGAGGGCGAATTCGACATTGCTATAGATAGCAACTTCTGGGCTAAAAATAAGGAAAAATTATTTTGGATTCACAAACAATAGCTATTTGTCATTTGATTATTGTGAGCCAAAAACTGATTTTGGAAATAGTTTATATTTGAAACTTTTACAAAAATCAATTTTAAGCCAATGATAATTTTATTGCAAGTAGCTATTTTTCGATAACACCAAACTAGGCCTTGAACATGTCTTTTGCGTAATATACTTACCTGTTATTCCTATGAGAGAAATTAAAAGCCCAAAAATTAGCATTAGAGGAGCCATTGAAGGTGTTTGAGATACAACTCTTAGCAATTTCTAGTTATCATCTCTGATTCCTTACACCCCTACATATAGTGAAAGGGGCAAGTGCTATAACGACCATAAACGACCACCTCCTCCAGTCCTTTGCCCAGTCAATACTCAATACTTAATGTCACGCCAAATTCTTTCTTGTACTAAAACGACTGCCTAGAAAATAGCCGATGCAATATCATTATCATTTGTTGCCTTAATTGGTGGAATACTTTGGAATAATTAGGGGCGGCAATCCATCTGTGTTAGTGAGTCATGTTCGAGTCATATTAATCTATACTCATGACACGATAAGAGTGAATATAAACAAGATATGATTAATTTATTGTGTTAAAAATATAAATACGAACACAATTCACTTAATTAATGGATAACACGACACGACACGAATAATACGTTTAAAATTTTTAATGAATTAATTTTTAATTTTAATATTTAAAAACTATCAAATATATTAAATTAATTCCTACTAATTTATATTATTACATAAAATATAATTAAATATAAATTTATAAAGAAGATTAAAAGCAATTTTTATATATACATATTTTATAATTAAGTTATAAATATATTAGATTAAATGTGTTAACATAACATAATATGTAAATATTAATAAATTAAATATATCATTTTTAGTTAACGAGTCAAGTCGCAACACGATACGAATATTATCGTGCCATAATTAGATCAACAAGAACTCCTATTTTGTTTGATGTTGCCACTCCTCAAAATAATATCATTTTTGTTCCAAATTTATAGTTTCCATCTTAAAATTCACTAGTCTGGCTTCTAAACATCTTGGCATCTTGGCATGCGCCTAACCTTGTTGACTTTTATGAGTTCATGTACAAGGATTACAGGAATTAATCCAAAACCCATACTCGGCTAGCAAGACTTTCCAAGTCAAGTGATCAAAACTGACTTTGTCCATTCCCACAAGAGTACAATTCCTCTCACCAATTCAACCATGCCAAGTTGTGCTTGAGAATTTGATTCCTAACTTCCCAAAACATTAATCTCACTTTAGAAACTCAAATTTTATAAAAATTTAATTCAAATAAATTTAATTTTATTAATTTTAATGTTTAAAAGAAAATAGTTTATAAAATTCAATTTTGTTAGTCTTAAAAAAAATAATTTCAAAGAAAATAAAAATCATATTAATTTACAAGAATTTAATTTAATTAAGATTTAATTTATAATTAAATTATACAATTATACATGCTAATCTCTTGAAAAATTAGTAGTTGATCTTCATTTTTAAGCGAGATCCAAAGCCTCTGGTAGAGGACCGGTTCTATCATGGCCAAGGTTTGTTTGGAGGAAAGAACCCATCATCTTTCATAGAAGCACTACTGTGGATTTTGTTGGGCAATGGAGGATTGTGTTTGTTTCTCATGTGAATAATTTTTTTTAGGATTTGGTTAGTCGCAAATGTCCTAACTTTCAAGTTGCTCCTTTTTTCTTTTCAAGCTCTAGCAACGGTGTTGTTTGTACCGTCGATGGCTCCTGAAAGACAAGGAATAAGAAATTGGCATTTGTGTAAAATTACTTTGTCTATCCAGCTTGTGAGCCTAGTTTGTTGTTTGGGCTATGAGCCCGAGTTTAAATACCCTAAAATGAGTATTGTGTGTTTGGACTATAGGTCCTGTTTGGTTGTAATTTGCTGGGCTATTTCTTTGAACTTCAGTTGTATTTGTACTTTTATGGGCTTTCAGTCCCATTAATATTAGTTTCAATCTTTCTTTGGGAAAAAAAATCAATATTATTAATTATTGTTAAATAAATATAAAATAAAATAAATTCATTATTGATATATATAATGTTTGGAATAATTTTATACAAGATTTCAATTCAATTTTATTGACAAAATTGAATTGAATTAAATTTATTGAAATAAAATTTTACAAATGGAGCCTCTATAAAGTCCAATTTTGGTCAATTAAATTTAACAATGACACCCTTCCAAACCATAATACATCTTATATATTAATATTTGTCATTTAATAGTGAAAGAAGCCTGGAATTGCTATGATTATATTAATATTAGTAAAAAAAATAGTAGTGTTTTGAAAACTCACCAAACTTATAAGTTAGTTAGTTAGTTTTTTTTTTTTTTTTTTTGCCCAAAACTTATAAGTTAGTTGGGTGGTTATAGAAAATATATATGACATTACGTATATGTGACATTTTCTTTAATCTATTATTATTATTATTATTTCTTTTTTATTTGCATTAATTAATTATTGTTTTAAAAAAATATTAACTATTTTTTATACACTACGTAGTTAATTAATTTAACTAATTTTTTTAATTAATTAAATTAATTTATATATATTAAAGTAGTTGCAAATACGAAACATATATTTAACATATACCAAATTTTGGTTTATATAGACCATTTACTATTAATTTATCTTTTTAATTTTTTCCAATTTGCAATTTGTATATATATATAAAGTAATTGTATATACCAAACATATACTTAATGTATATTAAATTTTAGTATACATATATTATTTATTGTTAGTTTATATATTTTCTTAATTTTTTCAAATTTGTAATATGTATATGTTAAAGTAGTTGCAGATACCAAATATATACTTAACGTATATTAAATTTTAGTATACATATATCATTTACTGTTATTTTATTTTATTATTTTTTTCTAATTTGCAATATGTATATATTCAATTTGTTACAAATACCAAATATATACTTAATGTACACCAAACTTTGGTATACATATATACGTATATCATTTAATGTTAGTTTATATTTTTATTTTTTTCAAATTTGCAATATATATATATAGTTGCAGATATCAAACATATATTTAACGTATATTAAATTTTGATATATGTAAATCATTTACTGTTAGTTTATTTATTTTTTATTTTTTTCAATTTTGCAATTTGTATATATAAAGTATTGTAGATACTAAACATATACCAAAATTTCCCTAAAATCTTATTTTATATAAGAGGGCTTAAATAGATTGTGTCTAGACAATAATTTTTCAATACTAATGACTTAATCACTAAAATTTTTGACAAACACTTATATTCAAACTTTCTAAAATAAATATTTATTTTTAATTTTAAAATTTAATCATTATTTTATTTATTTTATTAAAATTATCCTCATATTTTTAATAAGAAGAGATTTATATAAAATTATAATAGAATTAGGTTTTAATGACGAATAATAAAAATAAATAATAAATAAACATTAATTATATAGCTTTGGCAAAAAAAAACATTAATTATATATCATTATATACTATAAAGATAAAAAAAAAAAAAAGGAAATTTCAAAAATAACCAAAAAAAGAAAAAAAAATTCATTTTCACCGTGCTCATAAAAAAATTTCAAAAATATAGTCAAATTCAAAAAAATTTCAAAATTATAGTCATATTCTATAACAACCATTCTATCTGATCGCCACGTGAGCCACTTACTTTTTTACCTCTTCACCTTATGCATTATCTTCTATCTATTGTCAAAAAAGACAAATCAAACAAGACAAAATAATAAATTATGTTAAATCAAAACAAGTAATAGAAGTGTGTGAAATGCAATTCTATGATTTGCTCAAATTTTTTTTATTTTTTTTTTTCTCAAACATGACCAAACAATAATTATAAATTACAATTTTTTATTTTTTATTTTTAATTTATAAGTTCAAATCCTCCCAAACTTGCCCAAATATATTAATGTAATTATTATGATTAATAAAAATTATTAATATTTTTTAGTCTATTCTAAAATTATTTAAAATGTGACTTATTGATCAGTTAAAAATAAA
>CATKHJ010894337.1:0-20304 GCA_949750685.1 Vernicia montana
AAATTGTAATGAGTATATAATTTTTCTATGCAATTATGTATAAAAAATAAATCAAAATAATTATATTACATGAAATATAATAATATTTTAATATTTTATATAAGAATATATTTTTTTAATAAATTATACTTTAATATATAAGAACTAAGAAGTCATTTTATATTAAATTAAATTTTTAATATTTTAATTAACTAATTTATTTTATTAACTTTGAATTTCACAAATATTAATTTTTCTCTAAATAGTTTAAAAAAATATTTATAAAAAAAAATTAATACGTATGTACATAGATATTAATTTTTTATTTTTAACATTAATTGATAAAAATTCTAAATTATGAATAGAGGGTTTTATATGTGCCATTTTGGAAATGCTAAGGGTTTAATAAAAAAAAAAAAAAAAAATTAAGAGCTCGCTTGAGCGTCAAATTAAACTAAAAAAGATGGTCCTATTTGTACCTTAAAAAAAAAAAAAAAAGTAAAAAGTAGCATATGAATTTTCCACTGCTATCTTTTAAAATTTACAAATGATTGCTAATTTTTAAATTAAAAATTATAATTTCCACTTTTTGGAACTAAAAGGTGGTTTTCATGGAAAAAAAAGCTATTTATTTCTTTTTGGAATGATTGATTTTTAAAATAATTACAGAAAATACTTTCTAATAATTAAAAATATAGATTTTTTATTTGTATTTTCAATATATATATAGTCAATCAATAAGTAACATGAAATGATTAAAAAAGAATAATAATAAGTAACATGAAATCATAAAAATAATAAAAAAATACTTTTATTAATGTATATTTTATGTGTAATACTAAAAATATTAATTATATATAATATGTATAATTTATCATATAATATTATAAAAATATACATATCCTTATTTGTTAATTTATTTGTCATTTCTATAAAAACAAAAATAGTGTAGTTACTTCTATTAATTATTACATATATTCAAGTTTGGTAGATGCTAAAATTGAGAATATAATTCAATTCTTAGATAAGATTCCATTTTTTTTTTATTTTTGTTCACAAATAATTTATTTTTTTTAATTTTTTACATTTGAATAATTGTAATTTTTCTTTTCTTTTCCTATTCTTGTTTCTTGTGTGTTTATACATTTCGAAAAAAATTAGATAAGTGTTATAATTATAAAAATTTAAAAGTTGCTGCATAAAATTACCAAAATTAAAATTTCATCATAAAATTACAAGAAATACTAAGATTTATTTGTTTACTTTTGTAATTAGACCTAAAAAGATAATGCAGGCAGGCAGCAGACATAGGAGTGAATGTTGAGGACTTACTATAAATACAACAAAAATAGGGGTCATATTATAAATAGAAGAAAATAATAGGAAAAACAAATTCTCTGTTCACTTGACAAAAATTATTCTAATTTTCTAAAAAAAATTTTCAAATAAAAACAAAAAATAAAATTTTATATTTAATTATTTTACAAAATTTTCATAAAAATTACTTTTACTATTTTCATTATTTTAAAAGAAAATAAGGAAAATTTTCACTTTTTATATATATGTATAAAAAAAAAAAAAAAGATAAAGCTGAAATAAAATTCAGATATTTTGTTGTAAAAAAACTAAAAATAAAAAAAAAATTTAAAAAACGAACGTGCGAGAGAGAGAGAGAGAGAGAGAGCCGTCGTCGTTTTCCCTTATTAGTTAAAAAAAAAAACCCACACATTCCATCTTCTTTTTCTTCTTCTTTTTATTTTTTTTTTTTTTTGGCATCGGAGGGGAATCGAACCTATTGTTTTGAACAGTAAAAAAATTCCCGCTAGGCTATGCCCTGATTGTGAATTTATTCACGTAAACACTATAAATATATGTAAGACAGTCTCTCTCTCTCTCGATAGCTCTCTCTGTCTCTCTGATTGAAAAAGTAAATTTCTAGTCTCTGAGTTACAGAAAAACTATGGCGGAATCGGTTGAGTTACCGAGTCGATTAGCGATTCTTCCTTTTAGAAACAAAGTTCTTTTACCTGGAGCTATCATTCGGATTCGTTGCACTTCCCCTAGCAGGTTTTGATTGTTAATTGATTGTTAATTATGATTAATTAGTTGTGAATTTTGATAAGAAAGTTGCGGTTTCTTGATTTCTAGTGTGAAATTGGTAGAGCAAGAGCTGTGGCAGAGAGAAGAGAAGGGTTTGATAGGCATTTTGCCTGTTCGTGATGCAGCGGCAGAGGAGACTACTGCTTCAGTGAGTCCCATGTCATCTCAAGGTAATTATTATTATTATTATTATTTCTGGTTTCATTCCACGTGCTTTATTTTTGTTTGTTTGTTTGTTTAAAATTTGTGTGATAATTAGGTGTTGGAAGTGATTCTGGGGAAAGAAGTTCCAAAATTCAAGTTGGTAATTCTGAAAGTCTCAAACTTGATGGCAAAAATCAACAGGAAGTTATTCGTTGGCATAACAGGTTTTACTTTTAATCAATTTCTTTTTAATTTATTTTCATTACTTTGATGACTAATATGCTAATTGTGATTGATTTTTTTTGGTTTTCTTAGGGGAGTGGCGGCTCGTGCCTTGCATCTGTCAAGAGGAGTGGAGAAACCTAGTGGGAGAGTGACATACATAGTTGTTCTTGAAGGTTTGTGCAGATTCAGTGTCCAGGAGCTTAGCAAAAGAGGGATGTATTACACTGCACGGATATCTTCTCTTGAGATGACAAAGGCTGGTTAGTTTTCAATTCAATTCTTTCCTTTATTATATATATATATATATATTCAATCAGAGGTTTTTACAGTTCATTAGGTGCTTAACTATTGTATGGTTTCATTAGATGAATTTAGTTGATTATGATTTAGAACTAATGAGCTTTATAGAATCATCTATTAATATTCTGTTTCATTATTTTTTTGGTATTATCTTAACTAGAAATGGATCAAGTAGAGCAAGATCCTGATTTTGTATCATTGTCTCGCCAGTTCAAAGCAACTGCCATGGAACTTATCTCAGTTCTTGAACAGGTAATTGTTTTGTTAAAATCACTAGGGGATAAAATTGTGGAAATCCCTCTCTCTCTCTTTTTCTTCCATATTAACTATGTCATCGTAAGATATACTCACTGGAAATTTATCCCGTTATCCTATTGCACTGCCAATAATTCTTCTTTCCATTTCTGCTCATAGAAGCAAAAAACTGGTGGAAGGACAAAAGTTCTTTTGGAAACAGTTCCTGTCCACAAATTGGCAGATATTTTTGTTGCTAGCTTTGAGATGAGTTTTGAAGAGCAACTATCTATGTTAGATTCAGTTGATCTGAAAGTAAGGCTTTCAAAAGCTACGGAGCTAGTTGACAGGCATTTACAGGTGATCTATTCATTCAATGCTATTTAACCTGGTACATTTTCTTCTAATCATCTTGATGCTTCTTCTGGCCTTCATTGAGTCATTTTAATTTCCTCTGACAGTCAATACGTGTGGCCGAGAAGATTTCACAGAAGGTTGAGGGGCAGTTATCTAAATCACAGAAAGAGTTTCTTCTGCGTCAGCAGGTTTGTGTAAACTGTACTCTGTTATATTTCAAGATGCATGCTTAGACACTTGGGCCTTTTTAGACCATGTCAGTTAGGATTAATTAAACCAATTGCTTTTGACTTTCTTAGGGGGTTACTTACCTTTGGCAAAGGTAAATAATTCCCCCCTCCCCCACATCCCACTTTTTGGTTGGGTTGGGGATTTTAATAATGTACAAGTCTTATAATTTAAGAAAAATTACAGTGTCTTATTATATGTGGTCAATTTCCGTTAAGGTCATAACATTTAAGACATTACAATTATAGGCCTAGGCAATTTAAGAATGCCAATTTAAACCCTTAATAGATTTTATTTTCATTCTTGCAAATGATGTTTTTACAAAAAAAGGTTCTCATCAAGTAGATACAGGTTAATAAGTTCAATTTTTACCATGAATAACTATTATTACATGATGTACAACTAAAGGATTTAGCTTCAGGTTCAAAATTTTTTTTGAAAGTCTAATATAACACTCAACTGTTTCATGCAAGTCATATGTCAAATTAAAAGTCATTGTATAGGTAATAAAATCCCAAGCCAATTTTGTCAAACTAAAAATGGAAAGGAAGAAATTACAAATAGGAATTTCTTCTAGGAAAGTAAAATGCTTAAAATTTCGAAATATGTTTTGATTATGCGTATAATTGGCTGCGTTATCATTCATGAAGTTCATTCAAATTTGCAGAAATATCACAGTTTTTGCATTTATGCAAGATTCATCGAGTTGTTTTGTATTGGTGGGGACTAAGGCTTCTTAACTGAAGGTTTTTTTAGGTATTAATCTGATGTTTGATAGATGTATAAGTGCTTTTGTCATAAGATGAGAGCTATGTTCATTTTTCTTTTTATACAAGCATGGATGGTAGTTTACGGTCAAGGACATAGATGCAAAGGGCTATGTAGGTTGCTATTTGCTCGACATTTTATTCTAAATTGTTGCAAATGTAGTATTATTTTCTAAATTTTCCCTCCCTTATTCCAGTTTCGGGCTAATCCATTTGAAATATGTTTTAGATGAGAGCTATAAAAGAGGAGCTCGGCGACAATGATGATGATGAAGATGATGTGGCTGCATTAGAAAGAAAAATGCAAAGTGCAGGAATGCCTTCAAATATCTGGAAGCATGCGCAGAGGGAGTTAAGGTATATATCCTTTGAGAAGAGAGGAATATAGGATGATATTATATTGATTCCTGAGAAATTTTTTTCATAGAAAAGTTATTTCTAGTGAAACAAATGGAGCCTTAATCTGTATCAGACTTCAGTGTTGGTTGACCTAAATGTTGCATTCAGGGTTTCTTGTTAAACCTTCTGTTGATTGCCATTATTGTTTTTCTTGCATCTCAGGAGGCTTAAGAAAATGCAACCTCAGCAACCTGGATATAATAGTTCACGTGTTTATTTGGAGCTTCTTGCTGATCTTCCATGGCAAAAGGCAAGTGAAGAACATGATTTGGACCTAAAAGCTGCAAAAGAACGTCTTGACAGTGATCATTATGGCCTAGTCAAGGTCAAGCAACGGATCATTGAATATCTAGCTGTTCGCAAGGTAGACCTATGTTCTACTAGTTGGTGCCTGAATTTGCTTTATCTTTTTAGTTTTTAACTGAATATGCATATGAATTGAAATGTTCATATTGCGCAGCTTAAACCAGATGCAAGAGGCCCAGTCTTGTGCTTTGTTGGTCCTCCAGGTGTTGGAAAAACATCTTTGGCATCATCTATTGCTGCTGCCCTTGGCAGAAAATTTATTCGCATGTCACTTGGTGGTGTTAAGGATGAGGCAGATATTAGAGGGCATAGGAGAACATACATTGGAAGCATGCCAGGGCGTCTAATTGATGGTTTAAAGGTAGAAAATCTTTTCATGGATAAAGTCTTTACAATTCTTCCAATAGTTTTTGCACATATCTTGTTGCATCATTCTAGAATGCATATGCATTTGTTGTCCATATATTTTCTGTTATGCTTTGTGTTTGCGTCCGGCTGCTGCTGGCATGGCATATATGTGAAGAGAAAATGAAATACATAGTTCAGTTCTAGATTCATTAAGTTTTGATTGGGGTATGAACTTGCATATCTTTAAAGATAACTTCAGTAATACTGAGTCAAAGCTCATTGTTTCAAAATATAATTATTTTTCACTTTATAATTGAAATAGAATAAAAAATTTTGGTAAAATTTTATCAAAATATTTTAATCTTATAGCTTTATGTGTTTGTTTTTCTTGCAATAAAATTCATCCTTTAATTAATTTTTTATTCATTTACATTAAATTGATACTCAAAATGTATATTTTATGGTTGCAGAAAAATATATATTTTATGGTTCAGAACATTGAAAGATCAATAATATTGTCGTGCATGTAAATTATTATTTTTTAGTTAAATAGTTATTATATTTTCTATAGTATAAGAGGTCCAGGTATCTTTTTTGGAACTTTATTGTCCTTTTTTTTCGGGTGGGGGGTGGGAATTTAATTATTTATGACCCGATATATATTTATGATAAAAGAATATTTTTGAGTTTGGAGGGGCCTAGGGTATACTAAAAAATAAAGAATTATTTGAGTTTGGCCTGGGTCCCCCTCTAAACTTGTCCCTGGATTCAATAGATTCTTTATAGAAAATGCAGAAACAAAGAAATTTCTTTTGGCAGTAATAATTGCATTACAACAGAGCTAATACTCCCACTCCCTGGTTTATGCTAAGAATGCACGGCTGATGGTCTAGAAAACAAACAAATGGCCTACATGGAAGAAAGCATAATCAATTTTGTTCTTACCCCAGTAATTCTGTCCATTTATGTGAGTTGGTGTATGTGGATCTTCTAATGTTTTAACTACTAGAAGTATTTAATGTGTCTAATTTGTGCCTGTCCCTCTCAATTTTCTTTATGCCACTGGCATTAGTTCTAAAAATGTTGTCACTTGTGATTTTATATTTGTCTCTCATTCTCATCTCTCTGGCACTTTTTTCTCAGAATCTGTGTGAAGTTGCATCACTGCTAATGCTTTAAACTTATAATTATGCACACTTCTGTATTACTGTACATGGTTTTGCAGTGTTTTACCTCATCATTGACATGTTGGCTCCAATGAGGTGCATTAAAATTAGACTGTAAATGCTGAGTTTTTCAATTATCTTCCTTGTGCAAGTTTTTTTGTATGTACTGATGCTATTTTGTGCGAGAGTAGCTATGCATTTGGAGCAGATAAATATTTTACAAGCAGGATATGCTTCTGATGATTATTTATATTAGGGGGATGGTGATTCTCATTTTTAGATGTGGTTTAACCTTCTTGTATGTGTGTGTGCCTGTCTATTTGGGATTGAGGTAGACTCATGGTGTGTTTTTTCGCTTTTAGAGAGTAGGTGTTTGCAATCCAGTCATGCTACTGGACGAGATTGACAAGACAGGATCTGATGTGCGTGGGGATCCAGCTTCAGCTCTGCTGGAGGTTCTTGATCCTGAACAGAACAAGACATTCAATGATCAGTATCCTTTTCTTTTCCTTCAGGATGTTTCTCAAGAGTGATTAGGGTAAACTAGACATATGTTTATGTTAACTAGTTTTTTTAGTAACCCAGTCTTTTAATCCTAGACAGCTGACTTTTGATTTCTCTAATCCCAGTTAAATTATTAATACAAATTTGAAAAATATTTCATAATTAATCTTCTAGACTACTAGTATTTATTTTCTTTGCTTTTTCTGTCAGCTTAGGGAGATATATGGGACTACACATTGGATCATTGGGTGGAAGTTATTTCATTTTTGGGTGGGGAAGGATTTGAAACTTCGAGATGATTAGATGTGGTTAGATTTTAGGTACAATTAATATTATTTTTTAAAATAATTCATAAACAAGGGTTTCAGTGTTGATTTTGAACGTGCTGTGTTTATTTATCACCACCATCTCATTTTAACAATAGTTATCCCTTAATTTATGGTCTATAGCTATTTGAATGTTCCATTTGACCTTTCAAAGGTGATTTTTGTGGCAACTGCAAATAGGGCACAACCTATTCCTCCTCCACTCTTAGACAGGATGGAAGTCATTGAGCTTCCTGGATATACACCTGAAGAAAAGCTTAGAATAGCCATGCGGCATTTGATTCCACGAGTTTTGGATCAGCATGGGTTGAGCTCTGAGTTCCTTCAAATTCCAGAGGTACTAAATCAGTACATATGACATTTTATCATTAAAAAGTATCGTTTTCGTTTTTTTATTTGTCATTTTTCACAGTTAAAAGAATCATTACCCATTATCATGATGAGTCTAAGCCATGAGCATTTTTATATTGAGGTGTAAATTATTTACTTGATAGGCCATTGTTTGAAGTACGTTCCATTACATTGTTCCTCATGAATAATTGTTGTTGAAAGCAATCAATCCATACGTTCAGTGGTTACCAAATCTGAGGAAATATGTATCTCATGAATTGTCTATCAATTGGATAGCCCTCTTTTTTCTCTCAAGTTCCTGTTTTTATGATTTGAATATCTGAGTTTAAGTTGTGAAAATAATGGTTTGTGCTTTGGCTCAATATTAGTGAACCAGATCATCTACTTTCTTCTACCCACTCTTTGCAACCAAGAGCTACATACAGAATGGCTTTTGGTATTTTTTCTAAGTTTGCCTTATAGTCCATTTCTTTCCAAATTGTTCTGACTAATTATAAGCAATAATCTCCAGATTTTGCCCTTTTAATTTTATTACCATCTGGTTGCATGAAAACTGCAAACTGTCTGACTCATGTTTGACAATCTGATTAACATCATTATTTGCAAACTAAGATGCATCTTTGCCTTTCATGTCTCTTCTCTTATGAACCCATAAATGAAATGAGAAAGAAAAGAAGGTACTTGGGGGGAAATTCTTACTCGCCAAGATATTGCTATCTCAGTATCTTGTATTACACAGATATTGTACAGGAATTTATATTCTGAATCCCTTTTCACTGTGGTAGGCTATGGTGAAACTTGTCATTCAAAGGTACACTAGGGAGGCTGGTGTCCGAAATCTGGAGAGGAACTTAGCTGCTTTGGCTCGTGCTGCAGCTGTAAGAGTTGCAGAGCAAGAACAAGAACAATCTATCCCATTGAGCAAAGATATGCACCGTCTGGCTTCACCATTGTTGGAGAATAGACTTGCTGATGGAGCTGAAGTGGAAATGGAAGTCATTCCAATGACTGATAACACTCATGAGATATCAAACTCATTCAGGGTTGCCTCACCTTTAGTTGTGGATGAAGCTATGCTGGAGAAAGTATTAGGGGTAATAATTTTGCTTATCATCTCTTCCTTTCTTAACAGGATGCCTTGTGTTTGGGTTATTTAATTGTCATTTGCCGTATTCAAGTGTGTTTTAATATTTTCTGTTATGATACTTGTCTATTTAGCAATTTACATAAATCGGTTATTGTGTGTTAGGTTGCTCTAAGCTTTTATTTCTGGACTTCATTGTCAAGATGTACTTTGTTCTGAAGCACTTGCTTGTTCTGCTGAGATAGAAGATCCGTAATGGTTGTTTGGTTATACATTTGACATGAAATTTCTTAATTAAGGTTTTCACTTGAGTGAAAGTTTGCTGTAGTTGGTATTCTTACACTTTTTCAAATTCAAAAGTCTAATTGAGGATATTTCCTTTTCCCTTTTAGCAACGTGGCTTGGGCTGGTAACTGAGCAAGTGCTCTAGTGGCGTCTCATATCTGTTTTTCTGTGCATATAGGACACTATCGTGTGTGGTCTAAAACTTTTAGTTGCAGTTGGATTGTAGCCTTTGCTACTGGTTCCTTGATGTAGTCAGACGAATCTTATGCATGAAATGCTTCTGAACAAGCTTTGATAGCCCATATGCTTAGGTTTCTCAAATTACTTAAGTAGTAAGTTTTGTCCTAATTTTGGACAGATGTAATGGTCATGTTCATTTTAACTTTTATGCAGCCTCCAAGATTTGATGATAGAGAAGCTGCAGAGCGTGTTGCAAGTCCTGGTATATCAGTTGGGCTTGTTTGGACCTCAGTTGGTGGAGAAGTTCAGTTTGTGGAGGCTACAGCAATGTTGGGGAAGGGTGAATTACATCTCACAGGGCAACTTGGTGATGTTATTAAAGAATCAGCACAGATAGCACTGACATGGGTAATCTTTATCCTCCCAGATCACTCATGCTATGTTAAATTGCTTTTGAATGCTGACTGCATATGCTGAAACTCGTATTATGCATTTCGGTTGAAATGTAGAATACTCAAGAGGTTGCTTTTATTAGTAAACTATATGAGAAGTCTGGTTAAAATTTAATTTATCTATTGCATCTGTTTCACATAATTTTGGTCTAGATTTCCATCCGAGTCATTTATTTACTTTCATGAGTAATGTAATTTTCTCTTTTCTGGTTGTATCATTCTCTTCATTTCTTCTGGAAATACACTAAAATTTAACCATTTCTTCATAGCTACAGGTGCTGGACAATATGCCCTGACAATTGCTTATCTGCTTTTGTTCAAGGGTCCAGCAGCTGTAGCTATTTGAAATGTTCTCATAAAGTGAGATATGCAGAAAAGCATGCTTTTCTACTCTTAGAAAAATTTGTTTGAAAATGTCTTCTGAAATTGTAGGTACGAGCCAGGGCAACAGATCTTAAGTTGGCAGTTGCTCAGGAAATCAGTCTGCTTGAGGGCAGGGATATTCATATACATTTCCCTGCTGGAGCTGTACCCAAGGATGGACCCTCAGCTGGTGTGACACTGGTAACAGCTCTTGTTTCACTGTTCAGTCAGAAAAGAGTAAGAGCAGATACAGCAATGACTGGAGAGATGACTTTGAGGGGTCTTGTGCTTCCTGTTGGTGGTGTTAAGGACAAGGTAATGTAAACTCACCTCCATGATTAATTGGTAGTCAGTTTTATGATGGTATGCTTAATTCTCATGCATCAGCTGTATTGCATTGATTAATCTATAGTGAGTTTGATGATCATGATTTGTTATGATTAATCAATGAGCATAATGTTTTTTCCAATATGCGCTTTCAGTCCTGTTTCGAAGAACCACTGTAGTCTCAGCTATGAAAAATATCCACCTTTTTCCATGTAAAATGCATGATTACACCAGGAGTGTGGATTCTTATGCTGTTTTTCTTGCAGATATTGGCAGCACACCGTTATGGTATCAAGAGAGTCATACTACCAGAGAGAAATTTGAAGGACTTGGTTGAAGTACCAGCAGCTGTGCTTGGCAGTCTTGAGGTAATTAAATTCTAATTGTGGCATAATGCCAATCAATTTCTTTTTAATTGACCTCACATTATTTTTAAAAAAATCTTTCACGAAATCTAATTGGGAACTTAAGGCACAGCTGAATTGGTAGGTACATTATCCTCTAAAAGAGAGAAGGTTCTGAGTTCAGATCCCATCTCTCCCAACTATTAGAAAGGAAATGGAGGAAAAGAAAAAAAAAAAAAAAAACACAAGAGATTCACTTGAGCATGATATTCAGATTGCACACCATCTCATGATATTTTCCTTGCATTTGTCTGCAGTTCATTTTTTCACTGGTGTTGAATTGGACTTCTGTTACTGTATATGAGTTGTATAACTGACGACTTACCAGTAGATATTTTCCATATTCCTGTCATTTTCACAGATTATACTAGCCAAGCGGATGGAAGATGTGTTGGAGCAGGCGTTCGAAGGTGGTTGCCCGTGGCGACAACACGCAAAGTTATGACAAGACCTGCTAGGCAGGGATATTTTCTAATGATGGGGTTGTTCAACTTATCATCACAATCCATCAGGCAGACAGATTTCATTTTATTCCTGTTGCCTCCAGCAACCATAGATCAAAATGCTAAACAAGTTCAACTGGTTGTGTTTAAACAAAGAAAGAAGAGTTCAACTGGTGCAAATGGAACTAACCTTATAACCATCCATAAAAAAATTTCCAATGGGATCCTTTTCCCCCCCCCCCTTCTCCATCTCCTACCCCACCCCCTCCCTATCCGGGGCTGTATTTACCACTGCGTCCCTCGTATTTTCCTTTCTTCTCCCCTTCATTTTGTGTAATCACCGATCAATTCTTATATTGTGTATAATTTATTATTTAATTTCAGCAAGGCAGTGATTGCCATCTGATTTATGATAGGTGGTTATAATTTACTTTTTAGTGTTGACGCTTCTCCAAAGTCTTACTAAACATGGTCTCATGTCTATGAATGCGAGGATATTGAAACCTGAGTTTAATTTTTTGAGGCCCTCATTTGAAAACTTAAATTTTACAGATTTCAATTCAATTGAGTTCTATTTCAACTCTCAGGTTTGAAAATGAATAATTAATATAATTTAATTTTTCGAGTTCAGAAAAAATATTCATTTTGAAAAAAATTGAAATCATGCAAAAAAAAAAAAAAAAAAAAAAAGCATTTGAATGAATCATGAAAAAAGTCAATTCTGTATGTTTGAAATAAATTTTAAAGTAATGAAATTTATTTAAATTTTATTATTTGAAATAATTGAAAAGTAAAAAAAAATGTAATTATTTTTTTATTTTATTATTATATAAAAAGAATTATATTTAATTTAAATGAGAGTATTTTAAGTTTTTAACATTGAATTTCATTAAATGAACTGAATTCTAGTAAAATCTTTTTATTTAATTTCAATTTTTTTCAAAATGACTCATTTTTTTTTAATTCAAAAGAATTGAATTTTATTAGTTATATATTTTCAAACATGAGTATTGACAAAATAAAATTCAAATGAATAAAATTTTTACAAAATTTAGGTTTCTAAATGGCTTAATGAAGTCAACTATTGTCATAAAAATAAATGAATAAAATTAGTATATAAAATGAGTTATTATTGTATTTTAAAATTTCAGTATATATAATGCAATGCATAACTTAGTATCCTTCCACTAGTACGAAATTAATGGGTTTAAATTTATCATGTTCAAATTGCAATCATTTGCTAGTAGTTTATTTATTTATTTTTTTCTGCTAGGGTTTTTCCGTTTGCTACCGAATAAGGCTCCCCCTGGCGGCTATGACTACTGGCGGGGAACCCTCTTTTTCTTTGGTATTTGTTTGTTTCTCTTTTTCTTTAGTTAAAAATAAGGCCCTTTTTTGGTCTTTGTGGTCTCAATTGATTTCCTAGTTCTGGGATTTGGTTGCTATGTTTGCGATTTTGTCTAACGGAGGTGCTTCCGTTTTGATCTACGGCCAAGTCCGGTCCTCACTTCTTCTTCCGTTCTTTTGCTGTCTGTGGAAGGTAGGAAGTAGGAGGGAGGGGGAAGAGTTGGTTGGCGAGGGTAGTACAAATTGGTGCTTTGGCTTGGATATTCTTTCAATTTGTGTGTTTGATCTCGTTCTTGAAGTCACTCTTTTTTGGCCATGGTTGATCTGGAGACAGAATGGCTGGCTGTGCGTTTTTAACCCAGATCTTGGGTGGTGGCTTGGTTTGAAGCTCCGAAAGTACAAGGTCTTCCGGAGAAATCTTTATTCAGTCCTTCGATGTGCAGCTCTGGCCTGTTACCCTTCACAATCACCGGCAGCTTGCTCATCCAGGCCAGCAGAGCTAGGGTTCGTCGTTTGGGCAGTGGGGTTTGGCTACATAGGAGAAGATCAAGGGTGTTTTTATAAATTCCTTGGCCAATGGGCCACTTATTTGTTGGGCTTTAAGCCCATAGCTGAAAACTCTTTAATGGGTTTATTCTTTTTGGACTACAAGTCCAATTGTAATCCTTTGTATTTGAGTTTCTCCTATTGCACTTATACTCTCTTATATTTTTCTGGGCCTAAAGCCCTTCAATATAAACAACTAACATTTTCTTTGGACAAAAAAAAAAAAAAAAAAAAATTGAAACTGAGTCAAATCTAATGTTGATTTTGAATGAAGAGGAGGGATGTTATCTCCTCTATAAAAAGAGAAGACTATCATTATTAAGATTAAAGCATGTAGGTATATAATTTTCTTTTAGACATGATTTTAAAACTTGTTTGATAATAGGTCTCCAGTAATAATTTGATTTTTTTTTTCTTTAATTATGAATGAGGTTCTTATATATTAAACGGATTATTTCTTTAATAATTGGAATTAAAACAGACTGCCACCCCTACTATCAACTTATATTCAATCTTTGGGCCAAAAAAAAAAAAAAAACCACTTATATTCAATCCTGCAGATTTTAGTTGCCTCAGCTTTCATTTGCAAGAAATTATTAAAGGATCAGTGCAGAGTAGAATTCATTCCTTGTATCATCTCACAAGAAAGTGGTCATCTCACAAGAAAGTGGCAACTCTACCATCTATTAAAGACCAGAATAAAAATTCTGTTCCTAAATCCCATAATTATCTATTTATTTTCAAAAGGCTTAATGTATATTTTTTCTACCATTGGTCATTTCGCCTCCCGACCTTTTAAAATAATCAATTTAACACTTGAACTTATCAATTTGGCAGTATATACCTTTTAATTACACAGTCAGCGGCTCACGTAATATAATGTGCAAGAAATACGCATTCCAACTTAAACAACTGCTTTTGTGGATTTAATTTTAAATTTTTTTATTTAAACTTTTCTCTCTCCTTGACTTGTTAAATCGTACCAAACCTTTATGTTTTGTTTGGAAAGAAGGGAAAAGCTAGCGAATGAAAAGGGAGGGGAATGAAAGTAGCTTTGAAAAGTATGAATCTCTTGTTTGGGAAACTAGGGAAAAGAAAAGGAAAAAGGCTATGAACAGTTATTTTTTCTCTTGGACCCACAAAAAAATTTTCCACCCAAATTTAGGAAAAAGAAGGAGAAAGTGATTTTTTAAATTATTTTTATAAATAAAGTTACATTTTTAACCTTATTTTTATTTTTCAATCAAAGAAAAAGGGTATAATAATAATTTTATTTTTTTCAATCTTTTCATCCTGACTTTTCATCACCTTTCCGAACAAAGTGGGAAAAAAAACTTTTCTCAACCTTTATATTTTTTTTTCCCACCCTTCTTTCCCCTCCTTTTCTTTCTCGACCTAACTTTTTTCCCAAATGTTAATTTTAGTTTCTTAAGTTATGAAAACTCTTTTGGGCAAAAAAAAAAGAAAAAAAAAAAAAGTTCTGAAAACTCTCTCTTTATAATACTGCTAGTGATTTTCTACCCAAATATTTTTCTCCTCTTTTTTGTTTTTTGATTATCAATCAAAACCTTTTGCATGCACTATTTATTGTTAGCTAATCAAAGATTTCTTATACAATGGCTCTAATCCAATTCTCAATTTCTCCTACCACTGCCATTGGCTGTTCTCTAGCCCATCCAATCGTAGCCTCCATAACCAAAGACTACTCATTTTTGAAGCTTTTCTTAAATTCAAGCTCAAGGAGTAGCAACACTAGCTGCTTTTCAGTATCTTCTAAGGTTTCCAAGAGAAATGATATGGGTTTCACGGTGAGATCAAGCTTTAAAATGGTGGGCTATGAGAATCGAAAGTGGGTGGGTTATGGGTGCCTATTAGAGTTGAGAGGAGGGGATCTGAGTTGCGTAGATGTTCAATAACGAGATCAATTTTGCCTTTGAGAGATAACGGTTTAACTACGGAAAGTGGAGACGAGATGGTAGTAGAGGTGGTGGCGGCGATGATTTTATGGGTGGAAGTTTTTCGGATTTTTCGAGCTCAGAATGGGATTTTTGCAATACCCCAAGTTCTTGATGGTTTTAACGTTATAAGATATGCTATAAGGATGAGAATTAGAGCTTGATTTTTTTTTTTTTTTTTGAGATCTCATGATTGATTTGTTTGCTTAAGTTTCATAAAGTACATGGTTGAATGATTATCTTAGATGATATGAACTAATTGAGGATGAATAGAATGAGTATTATGGATATCAAAATGGAAGGAAATAATTGTAAGAATGTGGTTTGAATGGAATGTATTGATTTGCTTGGCTATAGCATAATATTGTATGATTTCATGAGTATTCAAGATTAAGGTTATTTACCTTGTTTGATGAGTATGCTATGGATATGTAATCTCTTATAGATAATGATTCCCAAGTGTTTTAAGATAATTTAGTTATGTTTGTGATGGTTTTAGATTGATGAATGCAAGTATTAAGAGATAAATGGACTTTGGCTTCCAAGATTGGTGATTCTTGAGCATGATTGATGTTTGTTTCATTGATGGTATGATATTGGATTGATAAATGCTAATGATAAAGGTTTGGCAAGATTATATTTATTATTTTGAGTTCCATAGTTAATGATTGAACCATAAATATGTTGTTTGTGATATAATGATGCTTGTGGCATAAGTTTACAATCTTATGAGACAATTTGATGTTTGGATGTATTGGTATGAGTTTGAGGGATTGGAAGCATGTAAGGATGAAGTTTTAGCTGAAGGCAGGTGTGAATGCACGTTCATCAATATGAACGCTCGTTCAAATACATTATGTATGAATAGTAAAAATTCTGGATTTGGAGGATGAAAGCTCATTCATGGGGAATGAACGCTCGTTCACTGTGCTGGAATTGGACATGTACACTCATTCATAATCCTTGAACGCTCATTCAAGGTCTAGGTTTATAAAATGACAGCTCCGCCCAAAACGTGAAAAATCAGATTTTTCTTCAATTTTTTCAATCCCCTCAGCCCCCTAACCCTACCAAATGCTATATATATTCCTCTATGGCTAAGATTAGTCATTTAAACTCAAGATATCAAAGGATATACAAGATCTAAGATAGATTTCTCCATGGATTCTTGAAGATTTGGATTTGAGTTTGAGGATGACATTTTGAGGTAAGTTGTTAGTCTTTCAAATTTCTTTATGGGTTTTGTTAATAAAGTATTGTAGCATCTTTTATGAGTTAGATAAAAGCTATTAAGAGTATTTTTGGAAGTGATTGGTTGATAGAAAGATTTTGTTATAAACCCTAGAATTGATTTTAGGTATTTTGTTTATGGCTAAGAGTTATAATTGTTATTAAGGATTTAGAATGATAGATCTATGGTTAGATTTATGATATCAAGAGATTTGATTTAGGTTTCATATTATATGGCAATGTTTGATTTGGGGATTTTATGTGTAGGTTTGAGTGAGCCAAGAATTGGATGAACTACAATGCAATTTAGTTGATTGGAATGTGATAAATGGATTATGGCATGTGAGGTAAGTTATGAAATGTTTATTCAAAAGCTTTCATTGTGCATTTCATTTTGAATGACCCATAATATTTAAGAGTATCAATATTCTCATTTGTTAAGTCCGTATTATTTAATGAAACCAAGACTCAAAATTGTTATCGTTATTGATCGTTGCCGTTATTGAATCATTTGTCATTGATTGACTCTATTGTCATCGTTATTGAAATCCATGTTATTGTTAACAAGTTCATTGCTATCCCTATCAAATTGCTTCGATATTGAATCCGATGTTATTATTATTGAATCTATTATAATTATTGTTGGATCCATTATAAAGTTTAATTGCTTTATTATCGAAAAGCCTATTTATTTGAATTCATTGTCATCGTCAATGAATTATTTGTCATTGATTGTATACGTTGTTATTATTAAATTTATTGTTACCGTCAATGAATTGTTCGTCATTGAATGAATCCATTTTCATTGTTGAATCTATGATTATTGAATGAATATGTGATTTATTGTTATTGTTTTTAAATTCATCGTCATCGTTTGATTCTATTGCTATAGTTATTCATTCCATTAAAGTTGTTATTGAATTCATTATTATCGTTATTGACTGTTATCAATTGAATCGATTATTAGAGTTATTGAATCCTTTGTTATTAGTTGAATCCATCGTTTTTGATTTTAAAATCATTCATACTGGAAGGTCTTGTAGTTCCATTGTTGGTAAATCTCTTCATTGAAATTCATGGTCATTGATCATTGAATAATCAACATTTGAAATCTTTTTACTATAAAGTTTTGAAGCTTAATTTTTGGTGAGCCTTTTCCTCAAATGCCATATGTTAAAGATTAAAAGAAAAGCCCTTTCATTGTTAATTGTTATTGAAATACCATTTGCTAACGATATTGCTATTATTCTTTGTTAACCAATTAACATATTGTTTATTGAAACCATTGATCTAAATTATGGCCATTTGGGCTAATAACCAATGTTAATGAACCTATCAAGTTATGATTTAGTTAAGACCGTATGACATAACGCCTTACTAATGGGGGAAAAGAACCATTAGACCATGTGCACTAGTGACTCTACTGATCGGGTTTATAAACATGATCACTCGCAAGCATGCGTTGGATTTATAAAGGGAGAAGTTACTGCCCTTTTTATATGCTATGGAGATTTATGAGGACGGTGGTATAGTCCCGCTGCATAATATCTCATATGATGTAATGATTAGATGATTGAGACTCATTGGGGTTTATGGTGTCGTCCCTCCCATGGGTTCTCACATATGTTATGGAGACTCGTGGTGTTGTGATTATATTAACCCGAGTTCTCCCATGATTAGATACTCGCGGTGTTGTGGATTATATTGACCCGAGTACTTCCATGATTAATGATATGATGATTGATTGGTTCTGTCATAACAAATCCCTTTTGATACCTCTTTTTTTTTTTTTTTTTTGTTATTGAACCAAAACTATTATTAAGCATGATTATTCCATTGCTAAAGATAATGAACTATCCAATGTTATTGTAATTACTAAGCCAATATTGAACCTTTGAATATAAAAAAATGTTACCTATGGCATATGTATTTATGTATATTGTTTTGTTCACACCGATTCATTGCTTCCGTATGAAATCCAGTTTGCATGCATTTCATAAACTTACTGAGTTGACGTCTCACGACATCGTCTGTGGATTTCAGGTTAATAAATAGAAGTGGATGGTTACTGGGTAGACTGGACTTCTTGATTGTATTTCTCCTTCAATAAGTTATAATGTACATGCTTATGTTTAAGTTTAAGTTATTGTTATTATTAAGATTTGGATTTATTGTGGTTTAAGTTTTAGTAATTCTTTTGTTAGTTGCTCTGTAGTATTTGAATTGCCATAGTGACATTAATGGTATGATGATTATCGCTTAGAGAGATATGATTATGTAATGAAATGTAATTGTTAAGGATTGAACGTTGGTAATGTTATAACTTAAGAATGAATGTATGATATAATTGATACGGATAATATGTTTGATCAATAAATATTGATATTTAAAAGGTTGCTTAGATATATGATAAGTTTGATATTATTGATCCAGGTTGATTGTTAGTTGGGTTTTACGGATTTTCGGTAGCCTTACGCCTACCCATGCCCTAAGACCGTAACGCCTTCTAGAGTCGGGGCGTGATAATAAGAAAGGGATAGGTTGTGACTGGATGAGAGTGAATGGGTTCTATCAATGAAAGACCGAGTTGGTGTGAGAGAGCTGGAATCGATGAACACAGAGATAAAAAGCAGCAGAGATTGGGTCTTTGTTTTCAATCTCTCCCTCCTTAGATTGAAAAGCTTTCGCCTGTTTTTCTGTTTCTCTCCATACCACTACTAAATAAATAGGTCATGTTTGAAGAAAGGTTTACATATTTTGAATGATATCACAGTAAATCACTGACCTGCTGTTCGACAGTATGTACATTCCTAAAAATAAACAGTATATGTTAATCATTTTCTTGAGGCTTAATATGCAGAATTGTTATTGACATGCAATTGTTCAATAAATCTAGCTTAGTGATTTGGTGAGCAATTAATTATCAAAATTAAGTATTAAAATCAATGCATGTACCTGTCTTTTTCTTATATCATAAATTTGTTTCATTAGATGAGTTGCACATGTGGATGGAAAATTAAAGTGGATACAGAATGAAATTAATAAAGTTTGATTAAGGTTTATGGAATTTAATTAATTTTCTAATTTATTGACTAGGATTTGTGGAAATTAATTATATATGCAAATTAGGAGTTAGTTAGCAACTAAATTAAGTTATCCACTACATGATGGGAATGTGCATGCTTGCTTTTTTTTTTTTTTTTTTAAATAAAATAAAATTGGATTGATAATTAAATTTTGTTTACTATTACTAAAAATATATGATATGTAATGGCATGACTTCCACAAAAGACCAAAATTTATAAGTTTAAAGTGATAAAACCTTAATAAAGCGGGTCATATTTACATATACATGTACAAATAAAACTCTATTTTACTTTTTAAATTGTAATTTGAATTTCCATTTAATTTTTGATATTTATTTGTGCTAATTTTTGTATTTTTATGTTCAGTTTCACAACTGAGTTGCTAGATATTCAAGTTGATAATCCCAAATTGCATGTTTTGTTCATTCCTAGAAATCCTAGTTGTTTTTTTTTTTTGGTTTATTTAGTAAGTAATTAGTAGTTGAATTAGAAATTTAAGAGTTTAATAATTACAGGTGTTATTGCATTATATAAGGACTTTTTGGAATCTCTGTATGAGTTGCTTGGAGTATTCATAACTGACAATTTCTCAATATCATAAAATTCTTGGACACATTTCTCACTAAAAAAAGTTACCCTTTTTCTTCTTTTTTTTTTTCATATAAAATTATTGTCATTTTAAGATTTTTTTAGTATATAAATTATAAACTAATAGTAAATGGTATATGTATACAAAAATTTGATATACGTTAAGTTTATGTTTTGTATCTGTAACTACTTTATATATCTACAGATTTCAAATTTGAAAAGATTAAAAAGATAAACTAAATGTAAATGGTATACGTATATAAAAATTTGGTATATGTTT
>CATKHJ010894449.1:0-22500 GCA_949750685.1 Vernicia montana
TATGTGAGAATAATACAAATATATATAATATTTTGACATTCAATTTATATATTTGTTTTATCTCCATAGTATGGGCTTAACTTGAATATTTCACTCATATTACATCTTAGTTGTGTTTAAATAAAGTGACAGATAGTTCACTGCCTTGAATATAAAGTTCACCGCCCTGAAGTTCAAGTTCACTGCCTTGACTTTCAAGTTCACCACTATAAATTTTACACAGAAGCGAATTGAAATTGTTATCTACAAAAGTTCACCACCCTGAATATCATTTTCACTACCCTGAAGTTAAAATTCACCACCCTGAACTCAAAATTCACCGCCGTGAATTTTACACAGAAGCGAATTGGATTGTTGTCTACAAAAGTTCACCGCCTTGAAGTTCACCTTCACCGCCCTGACTTTCAAGTTCACCGCCGTGAACGCGTCACATCAGACAAAAAATATAGCCATTTGAAGTTGTCTGAAACTGTTTTCAAAGCACAACAGTCATATTTTGGAGCTGAGATTAAAAACATATAAATATATGAAGACTCCAAATGAAAAGAAAGAGATTCCAAGTGATTAAAAGTGCTATTCAAGCTTGAAATTCAATAATTCTCTTCTACTCCATTTAAGAACACATTTATTCTTTAACTTATATCTTTTGTGTTCATTATTGTTAAAAGCTATAAGGTTAATTTCTATCTTGTAAGAGCTTTGCTTGTTAGTCTTTGAGTGACTTAAAACTTCAAACATTGTTTGAAATCTCTTGTATTGGGCGAAATCTTGGATAACTATTGTATTGGGTGAAATCCCGGAGAACTAGGGCGAAATCTTGATTCAACTATTGTAAAACTTTGGGCGCAATCCCGGATCACTAGTGGAACCCTAAATCGATGTGATTTAGGAGAAGTGGATGTAAAAGAAGAGATTGGCTCCGAACCACTGTAAATTTGGCTAAGTTTTCTTATTCTTCTCTCTATTCATTTTATCATTATTGAATTTTTTTTAATTGATTCACATATTGCATTTAGGGTGATTAATTGTATTATAAAATTTAAATTCCTATTCACCCCCTCTAGGAATTGCCATACTTGGGCCAACAAGAAGTGAGCTAACTTGGTCAACTGATCTACAATTGCCCATATGAAGTCATACCCACTCGAAGTCTTTGGCAAACTAACCATAAAATCCATAGTGATTCTTTTCCATTTCCATTATAGCAATGGCAATTGTTGAAGTAACCTAAAAGGTTTCTGGTACTCAAACTTAACTTGTTGACATGTTAAGCATTTTGCCACGAATTCTGCTATGTCTTTATTCAGTTCGCTCGACCAATAAGAACTTTTTACATCATGATACATTTTAGTTGCACCTGGATGTACATTGTAGGTCGCATAATGGGCCTCTTTCATGATTTGTTCCCGTAAGTCATCAACTGTAGGAACACATAATCTAGTGCCACATCTCAATACTCCATCTACCATAGCAAATTCAGGAGCTTTCTTTACTTCCACATCGCTCTTCAATTTCACCGTATGAGGATCTTTGTCCTGAGAAACTTTAATCTGGTCAATCAATAGTGGTTTAACTTGAAAATGAGCCAAAATTACTTTAGAATCTAACACTTCAAATCGAATGCCCAGATCATACAGGCTTTGCATTTCCTTTACCAATGATCTCTGGTGCACATGGATGTGAGCTAAGCTTCCTAATGACTTTCGGTTTAGAGCATCTTCCACCACATTTGCCTTCCTCGGATGATATAAGATCTCACAGTCATAATCCTTAAGCAACTCCATCCACCTTCTTTGCCTAAGATTTAAATCTTTCTGCTAGAAAACATACTTTAAACTCTTATGATAAGTGTAAATCTTACACTTCTCCCTATAGAAGTAGTGTCTCCAGATCTTCAAAGAAAATACTATCGCAGTCATCTCCAAATTATGAGTTGGGTAATTTAGTTCATGCCTCATTAACTGTCTAGAAGTATAAGCTATTACCTTGCCATTTTGCATTAGAACACAACCAAGTCCCACTCATAATGCATCACAATAGACTGCATATCCTCCTTCACCAGATGGTAATGCCAAAATGGGTGTCGAAGTAAGACAAGTCTTGAGTTTTTGAAAACTCACTTCACAAGCATCCGACCACTGATACTTTACTTGCTTCTGAGTAAGCCTAGTCAAAGGAGCTGCTACTTTGGAGAAATCTTTAACAAATTTTTGATAGTAACCTGCTAAACCCAAGAAATTTTTTACTTTAGTTTCATTAGTAGGTCTAGGCCAATTGAGAATTGCTTCCACTTTCCTTGGATCCACTTGAAGTTCTTCCTTACTGATTACATGCCCCAAAAAACACACACTATCAAGCCAAAATTCACACTTGGAGAGCTTAGCATACAAATGATGCTCTCTCAAAGTTTGCAATACCATAAGGAGGTGTTTTTCATGTTCTTCTCAACTCTTTGAATACACTGGGATGTCATCAATAAACACAATGACAAATTTTTCTAAATAAGGCTTGAAGACTCGATTCATTAAATCCATAAAAGTAGCTTGTACATTTGTCAACCTAAAAGGCAACACTAAGAATTCATAATGTCCATATCTGGTTTGGAATGCCATCTTGGACACATCCTCCTTCTGAATCCTCAACTGGTGATAACCTGATCTCAAATTTATCTTTGAGAAATGGCTTGCCCCTTGTAGCTGATCAAACAAGTCATCTATTTGAGGCAGTGGATACTTATTTCAAATAGTGACCTTGTTGAGTTGCCTGTAATTAATGCATAGCCATAAAGAACCATTATTCTTCTTTACAAACAGTACCGGTGCACCCCAAGGTAAACTGCTAGGACAAATAAATCCCTTATCAAGCAAATCTTGCAACTGCATCTTCAACTCTTTCAATTCAGCTAGTGACATGCGATAAGAAGGTATGAAGATCATATTAGTCCCTGGTAACACTTCAATATTGAATTTGATCTCCCCTCTAGTGGCAAACCCAGTAGTTCTTCAGGAAACATATCTGAAAATTCATTAACAATCGATATATGCTCTATCCCTTTTACTTCGAACTCGATATTCATGATGCAGGCCAAATACCTTTGGCATCTTTTCCTTAACAGTCTTCTTGCTTCAATGGCATATATCAAATTATACGGTGCTTCACTCATTTCTCCTTGATACTCAAATTCTTCTCCCAAAAGAGGTTTAAACACTATCTTTTTATCATGACAATCGATGGAAGCAAAATTCTTGGACAACCAATCCATGCCCAAGATTACATCAAAATCTAACACTAGCAGTTCTATCAGATCAATCTCTAACTCTCTGTTATCAATTTTCACTATACAAGAAGAAAAAATATTCTGAACTTCTATCTCTTCTTCTAAAGTTGTAGACACAATTAATGGATTTCCTAATAATTTGCATGCCACAAATAATTTCTTAGCAAAACATGAAGATACGAAAGAATGAGTAGCCCCACAATCAAACAGTACTCTTGCATTCATAGCTTGGATAGGGAGAATACTTATAACCACTGTGTTAGAGGCATGTACCAAAGCAAAAACTCTTCTTCTCCCTTTACCTATAGGAGCCTGTCTAGAAGCTTGCCATGTACCTCTACCAGTCTCAATACCTCTACCACCATTTCCTCTACCTGCTGGCATCCCACTGTTACCGACCCTCTCTATCTGAACTGTGGACTGAGAAGCCTAGGGTCTAACTGTTGATCCCCGTGGACAATCCTTCAAAAAGTGCCTTGGCTGCCTGCAACCAAAACAAGCTTCGATCTCTATATAGCAATGACCCTTATGTTTCTTCCCACATATAGGGCATAGAGGTATAAAAACCCTGGATGGAGTGGAATTAGCTGCACTGTAGCTCATATGAGGAGCTAATCTAGTAGGATTCTGTCTTGCTTGAGATATCCCCTGTTGGATTTTGAAATTACTCGATGACTGTAAAGACATATCCATGCTCTTTACCCCACTATCATCTCTGCCTTACTTGAAGGAACTTCCAACCCTAGCTTTCTTCTTTTTTTTCTCATATTGCCTTTACCTCCATTTCCCTGTTCTCAATTACTCTTGCTTTGTCGACGACCTTAAAGTAAGAATCAAATTCATGAGCAGCTAGAACCATAAACAAAGGTGCAATCAATCCTCTCCCAAAACGCTGAATTCTAGCAGCTTCATCAGGTACGAGAGCTGGAGTATACTTGCTCAATCAGCTAAACTTAAATTCATAACACAATGATATACGTAGATCTATATCAAAAGAAAACATAACAATGACGTGATGGAATCCTATACTCCGTAGTTCCCCTAGTCATGTATATTCTTAGGTTATAAAGCTTACAATACTTTTTATAGTTTCAAACCTATGTTCTGATACCATCTTTGTCACACCCCGACTCCAATGGTGTGACGGTCTTAGGGCATGGGTATGTTTAAGACTACCAACCACCCGTAGAATCTAATAATTTCAATAAAATTCTCAGGATCAATCTATAACATTTCTATACAAATACATTCACTCTATCACATAATAATCAGAATAATCTATTAATACTACTACTAATAATATAATAGTAATAGTAATAAAATACTACTAATAATAATAAATTTATAATGTATAATAATTTTGGTATTTCTTGTCAATTAAATTTTGATAAATATCAATAAATAAAATAATAATAATAATAATTAATTAAAATAATTAACAATTAATAAATCAATATAATAGCACTTGACAAATACAATAATACTTTATAAAATAACAATAATTAATAATATCTATTAATTATTAAAATTTTACCAATTGGAATATCTATTAAATTCAAAATAAGTAAAATACCCAAAAATTTAATAAATATCACAAAATAAAATTCAAGGTAATACAAATCAAAATATAACGATCCATCATTTAATCATACAACCGAAAAGAAAACTATAATATTTCCATTCATTACCATTAATTAATATAATACATCATATGTTCAATCTACGAAGCTTCTAAGATTTTTAACAGTTAATAATATTTACAATGTAAGACTTAAATAAAATTATACATTGATGGCAGATTCGAGGAAGAATAATCACGAAGCTCTATTATCTTGGTCTCTAAATTCTTCGACTCGATTACTTAAAATCCACAGATGAGTAGGGTGAGTTGTCAACTCAGTAAATAGTGAAATGTTTTACAACTGGGGTCCCTCAGATGAACAATAGTCATGTACATAAATTAAATTCAATATTATCGGGACCAATGAACAATATAACATGTGCAAGGCACGAAGGGTACGGTACGCTTTGACAAAACAAAACAGTAACAGTATACCGAAGTGGTATTAATCAGTAAGGTGTGAATCTTTAATTTTATACCCCAAAAAATATATAAAAATAAATAATAATAATAATTAAAAAAAAAAAAGAGTCAGCCTTGCCTGCGGTAGCTGTAGCGGATTTCCGACTTCTTCTTCATTTTTTCCCTATCCCACATCGAAAATTGACAAATTTTCACCCCAACCTTCACCCTATATATAAGGGTCCTTCCTTTTATCATTCTCCAATTTCTGGTGAGCTTGAGAAGCCTTTGCATTGAGCAAACCAATCCCTCTTAGCTTGGTCCCTCAAGGAACGAGCCATCAGTTTTAAATTTTTCTTTCTTTTTTGCTTTGCTATTGCTCCTTACTTTGCAAAACAAGTTGGGTGCGAATTTCTAAGTCATCCCAACAAGTCGAAGGCTTGTCGCCCTCCATTTGAGGCAAGCCCATTGTCGTCCAAGGCCCGTTCTGCCGTCGCTCGAGGCTCATTTCGAGGTGGAGTTTAGATCCAGTTGTCCGCTTCATCTGCCCTACGTCCCCAAGCCGAGAAAGCACAAGGAAAGCTTCTTTTTCTTTCTCTTTTCCTTTTCTTCATTTATTTAAATTATTTTTCCCTCATTGGGATTTTCTTTTAATTATTTAATTAAATTGGCTCACCTAAGTTATTAGTTAATAAATATTAATTAATTTAACTTGGTAAATTAATTAGATTAATTAATTAAATCAAACTCACCTAAGTTATTAGTTAATAAATATTAATTAATTTAACTTGGTAAATTAATTAGATTAATTAATTAAATCAAACTCTCCTTAAATCAATCAGTCGAAACATGATAAAAGGTTAGGCTAAAAAAACCCCTTCGCAAGAAGGAAGAATTGCGTGGGTTCTAATTCCCATTCAAAGGGATACGCATGTATGCTTAGTTCAAACATCGAATCAAATTAAAATCAACCAACTTCTCTCCCATCACTTTCTTCATTTCTTTAGTTTCTTATTATGATTAGTTTGGGGAATGCATGACTTCCCTAAAACCCATAAGGGATAAAGGAAGTATCCCATAATTTGGCATTTAATTGTAAACTTAATTACTTCTCCCTTTTCTTTTATTTCTTTTATGTTTTAATTATGGTTATGCACCTATTGAACTATTCATGCATTTAACTATTCATGAAATCCATTTTTAAGTCACTTTTATATTAATTTCCAATCTTATTTTATTTAAATAAACCGAAAACCTAGTCCCTGAATCTTTTTTGATTTCGAGACTAGTGTACTTTTTCTTTGGGATAAAAATTGGATTCAAATTAGGTTTTTTCCTTCAATTTTCCCAATTAAAATAAAATTAAGGTGACGACTCCTCAAAATGTAATATTCAACTCCAAATAAAAAATAAGCCCGAGGGCTTCATCATGAGTTCTTTCCCAAATGAGCATTTTGATTCCATTTAGCGAATCGGACTGGTGCTCGAGCGAGGCTTCACATAAGGCCATTAACTTCTCCCTTTTAACAGTTATGTATACTTGGCCGAATATACACCTAGAGTATAAGACCCTCCCTAGGTAGGACACTGACAATTTAGACTCTATCAGTCGAGTCATTGGCACACACGGTCTGATGATTTTTTCCCCATTAGCGAGGCGTTTAGTCAAATACTTGATCAATGGCTTGGTAACAGTTTGATAAGAAATACAACAATCAATTAGTTGGCCCAATGGCCTCTTTAATAACAATAACCAGTTAAGCAATTATGAAAATGGCTTACCAACATTTTTTTTTTGCCAAAACTTACCAACAGTTAAACAATGAAATGGTAAGGCTATCCAACAATTAGGTCTCAATAGATAATGAAGATAATAATAACAATAACAATATTAATATTAACAATAATTATAATATAGTTTGATCATTTAGGATAATTGAACCCAATGAAAGGATTTAAACATAACATTTCATGGTGGTTTTACTATACATTTATACATTTCATAATTTACTTAGAAATTATTCCTTCTATTAAGCTCAGATCTCTCTTACAATCACTAAACTCAACAAATCTTTGGCTCGGTTGGTCAACAAAATCAACCTCTTGATCTATCTAACACTTCTAAAGAAAGGTAGAAGAAAAAGATCACATAGATCCTAACTTAACACTTAATACCTTAAGATTTCTTTGGAGAGAAGAAAGAAATCATATTTTTGAGAAGAAGAAGAAAAATGCAAAGGTTAGGTAGCATATGACTTCTTATATAGAGAAAAATAACAAAACATTAATTGTAGTGGCCGACCAATAGTTCAGTGGCAAATAAATTTATCCCTAGCTCACACATTTTTGCAGTAATGTACAAAGTTAGGTAGCTTTCAACTTCAGCCACATAATTCTTATAATACTGTTCATGGTTAGGTAGCTTACACTAAAAGCCATGCAAACTCATGCATCTCATACACAAATCTTAAACATGTCTATTCACTAAGCCATATTACACAACAATGAGTCATTTAATTCACTTCATACATATATACAAGTATCCATCGGCCTCAATGCCAAGCCCTTGACTCGTCTCTCTCTCGTACCGAGCTTCTCGCTTGCTTCGCTAGTGTTGAGTTTTTCAACTCACTTCACTACTTCTATATCAAACTCGTCATTGAAGCCTCTCGCTTCTCTTATATTGAGCTCGTCTTCAACAACCTATTTACCTCTTCAACTCGCATATCTACTCATCGAGGTTACATCATTGTCAGTGAAACTCGTCTTCATAATCGACCTCGTTCTTACCATCGAAGCTTGTCCTTCACCTTGTAATCGAAGCTTGTCCTTAACATTAAGGCTCATTCTTACTATCGAAACTTCGCTTCACTAACGAAGCTTCAACCTCGTCTTCATCAACAAGATCTTTAAAACTTAACTTTAAAATTAACACATCTTAAAATATACTTGGAATATCACTGTCTTTTCATTGCATTAAAATTAACTTGAAATATTACAAGTATAAACAAATTCGGGGTATTACAAAAAGTTATCAGTGTGCAAAAAAAAAAGTTCAAGAATTCAATATGGACAAATAAAAGTTTAAGTACTCAATAGACAAAACATAAAAAGTGAAGGGGTTTGAGTATGAGTTTATCCTATTATCAATAAGGTTTGATTTGATGGTATTAAAATTTTCCATGTGATTATAAATTTATAAATTTTAATTTTAATCAAAATTTAATTTGGAAAAAAAAAATGCACTAACGTAATTTGTATCCTTGTGTCTCATCACACTTATTGCCACTTTATTAGGACATATTTGTTGGTCCAATTATGCCCTTATGTTCTAATAATTAAATGCATGGTTGCTAGAATTAAAAAACCTTATATTAAAACAACATCATAAAATATTAAGAGTTAATATAGTGTTTATCCCACTATTTAAATTTAAAATTTAGAATTTGGGATTGGCATGAAGGTTTTCCGACAAATGCATTTTATGGATTGGCATAGGTTGCGTTTTGTCCCAAAGATTTTAAAATTTTAGAATTGTTTTTTATGAATTTTACTAAAATCAAGTCATATTAAGAGTCAATTTTTTATATATTTATTAAATTATTTTTTTATTCAGATAATCAGGAATATTTTTGGATTAGTTTACACATCAATTAAAATTAAAACATTCTCTTATCGATGATTTAAATATATTTTAACAGTAAATATATATGTAACTTAAACAATTAACCTAAGTTTGAATTCTCTTTCTAATGCAAAAAATATATATATATTTTTTCTGGACAAATTCAAATATACACCCTTCACGTTTGACTTATACATATTCATAAATTATCTTCACAAAATAGGATCAAAGGATTTTTTTTTTTTGACACTTAAGATCAAAGGATTTAAATAATAGAAAAATGTTTCGTTATAGTTTAATTCTAAGATTTAAACTATGGTGAATAAGAATTAAAGAGTGAATTCATTTGCTAACTAATTCAATCCTTGATATCATGAATGATCAATTTTTTTTAAAATTTAAATAGTATAATTTAACATTTGGACTTACAAAGGAAATTGTACTACTTATATTTCCATGTTGATAAGTAAAGTTTGTTGCATTTTATTTCTTTTAAGACATCATTTATATTCATGCACTTCGTATCTATTTAAAGTTGGATTGAAGAAATATATATGAAGTTCAAGTTCAAGATAAACCAGAGTTACAGATAGCAAGCTTCACACCTCCAAGAGTCATGTCAAGCTCAAGCTTTTAGTAGCCAACAAGCCCAAGGCATTATAGCCAGGCCCACTCGCACCTCGTCACATAGTAATCATCTAGGCATCAAGTACCTTGTCTAGAGCTATTTAGTCACGACAGTACTTCGTCTCTCTACCAAACCAGCTAGCTCAATTAACCCTAGCACCTCCTTCAAGATTTTCTCATATGTAATCCCTGACACTTCCAAGAGACATGATTCAGGTCAAATTAGCATAAGACTCCACGACTGACAACCAAACATGTAGATGTGTCATCCAATTATTCATCTACAGTATGACATGACAAAGATCCAACAATCGGAAGCGGTCACATCGCCCATTCATTTTAACCCCCAAGGTGGGAACTCAACTTAAATATTCAAGCTCTCCTCCCAAAGATAGCAGGTGGAAAAGCAGTGGTAAAAACTCGAAACCCACTCAAATTTCTCAAGCCTTTACTCCAAAGTGCAGTCACTGACTTAAGCATCGGAGGGCTCGCGCTAGGTCGAATGGTTGGCCCTCTAATGCTTGTTTCCTCTCATTTTCCCTTCTCTTACAAGCCACAGGCCCAAAGACAGAGCAACCGCTCTTTCAGTTGCCTAGGTCCAACACCTTTAGCATCAATCTGGTGATAGGTTCCTCAAGCCTGGGACCCACGAGGAAAAACCCCATTAGCTTTGGCGCCGTCTGTGGGAATGACATCCATGGGACAAAAAAAACACATATGTGTCCACGAGACCACAGATCCCCAATATGCAGCTCAACTAGAATGGGTGGAGTAAGTAAAAAGAATAAGGAAGTACAAACATCTTCCAAGGAATGATCCTTAGGAAGAAGCTTCTATAGAGCCTGAGTAACCTTAACAAGCACTACTCTATTTAATTAGGGTTGTAAATGAGATTGGTTTGTTTAGATGTGATTCGAGCTCGAGTCGAGTTCGAGCTTTATATCAAGCTCAAAAAATTGTTCAAGATTAGTTTGTTAACTTTTCGAGCGAGATCGAGCTTGTTCACAACTCACATTAACTATTTAAATTTATTAATTTTAATATATTTTTTATTTAATAATTATATTTTTATCCTTGTAAAACATATTAATAGCTATTTTATATATTTTAAATTTTAATTTATGTTTAATTAAGTTTTATTTGACAATATATTTTATAAAATATTAAGAAAAATAATAAAATTTAAAATATTATTATAATAATTATTTTTATTTGAGCTGCTCAAGAACTTTCGAGCCGAGCCTGAAGATGATCAAGATTGTTCATAAAAATAATTGAGTTTTATTTTGTGTTTGAGATTGATTTGTTTTCATTAACGAACGAGCTTGATTGAGCTCTTTACGAGTCAAACTCAAGGAGCTTGAATCGTTTTACAGCCCTATCCTTGACCCTTCAGCCACAACTCCTAAGGAGAGCATACACATCAATGCTAAAGTACCAGGGGAAATAGGCTCAAGAATAGAGGCAAAGAACCCATGCCAAGACCAAAATAGGAGAACCATGGAAAAGAAAAACTCCTGAAGTCACATATGAGCTACTGGTAATAGAGGTTCAACCTAATCAAGCCCTCATCTTTCGAGTAGGGGTTTAGAAGCTAGACAATGCCACAAATGCTCATCAAAAGGGGTTGTCTAAGTTGAGAAAACACCATGCAACACAAACAGAGGAGAAAGCAGCAGTGGAAGAGCTTCTCCCTATTAGCTTGGTGCAATAAGACCTTCATGTGAGGCACCATAAAGACCTGGTGAATGCTAGACAAAAGATTGCAAGGCTGTAAGACTTCCACGTGAGGCATCATAAGACCTAGTGTAAGCTAGGCAAAAGACCGCGAGGCATAAAGACCTCTAATTGAGACATAAATAAAACCTAGTGAACTCTAGGTACAAATTTGTTAGAGGCATAATAAGACCTAATGTACTCTAAGCGGAAGTCCATGAGGCAAACAAGTTCTCTTATAAGGCGAGATAAGACTTCTATGTGAGGTTCTATAAGACCTTTAATGAGGTAAATCAAAGACCTCTTCTCAAGGCACCTCAAAGACCTCTGATAGGGCACCTAAAGTCCTCTCATAAGGTGAAATAAGACCTCTACACGAGGCTCCATAAGACCTTTCATGATGCAAATCAATGACCTCTTCTCGAGGCACCTCAAAGACCTCTGATAGGGCATCCAAAGTCCTCTTAGAAGGCGAGACAAAACCTCTATGTGAGGCTCTATAAGACCTTTCATGAAGTAAATCAAAGATCTCTTCGCAAGACACCTCAATAACCTTTGATAGGGCACCTAAAGTCCTCTCATAAGGCAAGATAAGACCTTTACACGTGGCTCCATAAGACCTTTCATGAGGCAAATCGAAGACCTCTTTGCGAGGCACCTCAAAGACCTCTAATACAGCACCTAAAGTCCTCTCATAAGGTGAGATAAGATCTATACGCGAGGCATCTCAAAGACCTCTAATGAGGCACCTAAAGCTCTCTCATAAGGCGAGATTATAAGACCTCTACGAGAGGCTCTATAAGACCTTTTTATAAGGCAGACAGAAACCTCTTAGTGAGGAAGCCTATTAAGACCTTTACACGGGCAAGGCTAAATCATTCCCACAAATTAAGACTTTATAGTGAGGCAACTAATAAGACCTCTATGCAAGGCGAAGACCTTACATAATCCTTGCACTTAAGACCTCAAGTTGAGGAGGTGCTATAAGACCACTAATAAGGGGCCCATTTTTTTTTTTTTTTTTTTTTTTATGTTAACAATAAGAACTAACTCTCTGTGATGTAACAAGCAAAGTCAAGATGGACGAGGCAACATCACTAAGACCTTGGAGGGCATAAGTGAAATAATGGCCCAACAAAGACCCAACTAGATGAGGCGACGACAATAAGACTTAGAGGGCGCATGTAAAGTAAGAAGCATAAAAAGACCTTAACCAACAAAGGCAAAGCCAATAAGACCTTATGGAGCCCATGCAAGACAATAGACCCAGATGAATGAGGTGAAGTCAGAATGACCTCAAAGGGCACACACAATCATCCTGGTCAAAGACCCAGAGAAGGCAAAAGTTTTCACCCCTGACAGAGGCGAGGCAATAAGACCTTCATGGCACACCACAAGCGAGCCAAACACAGTCATAAGACAAGTCAAGTTCCAAAAAGTGACACTATCTATACAAGTCAGAAGCAAACATAAATAGAAAAAGTCAATCAAAGAACAAGCACTTGTACGAGACTAAAAAAGGCGCAGTCTTATTAATATTTATTCAAATTACAAGCAAACATAGTAGAGACTACATCAAAATATCCTATTTTGAGGAAGCTTCAAAAGCCAAAGGCTTCCTACACATGAGGATCTTCCAAAGGAAAAAAAGCTCTCTACCCCAACGTCACGTTTAAGAACTCTATTGAGGGCTGAATGGTCCCTCAACAAGAGCTACGCACGACTACTGAAGTAAGGGATGACAACCTCTCCTATACATTACTCCAAATGCACAATGCAATTAGGAAGAAGACTAATCCCATGAGGACCATTCAGAAAAAAAAAAAAAAAAAAAAAACCAATTTCGATGATCTATGATGCCAACACAAGGACAAATCCAGAATTTGGAGAGTACGGGGTGCCAAACGCATTTGATTGATCCAAACAAAAGCCTGTGCACACAGTAGGAACGACTTTTCCTCCGAGATAAGGAGGACATCAAACATCTATCAACCCTCAACCTAGGTTCCAATAATATATCATCTTGAACCCCAAAAGGGGCATATAGATCCAATGTACTTGTCACATCCCACTTTCGGGGTGCGATGGTCCTAGGGCATGGGTAGGCCTAAGGCCACCGAAAATTCGTAGAACCCACTAACACTAACATACAAACGGTGTTGTGACAGAGTGCCGACTGTACTCCTAACAATTCCCAAGATTCAAAACCTGCATAAAACCACACTTCCAAATAATTTTCTCCCTTATATCCTCAACTCCATAGCCAATACAAATTCTCCCAATGTTTTTCTCATAGTCATTAATTTATATACAAGGTCATTTTTAGACATTAAGTTCACATATTGATAATTATCTGTACATTTATACATATTAACTTATGTCATCAATTTTCATATTTTTAAATTTCAATATCAACATCACATAATTAAGAAGTTCCTAAGGCATTCATAAATTGCATATTACATATTACTATCATTTAAGGTTCTTAAATTCCCATAGAGCATCTAAAAATATATTCAAATATTCTTGACTTATATACATATATATGTAAGATACAAAAATATCTCTTTTTCATTTAACTTCGAGCTTCAACTTGAGCTTATTAGTCGGACTACTATCTTCCTGTAAAAAAAATAGGAAAAATTGGGGTGAGTCGAATACTCAGTGAGAAATTAATATACTATCACGTATTTCTAGGCTAGGTGATCAACGATACTTTACAGGGATGATACTTGTTATACTCCTTATAACATACTCTAGATAATGATCTCATGATCAAGCAAAGCTTGAAAACGAAACTCATATTTTGTACACTTGTTATAGGAATTAAAATTCAAGATGCAATTCATAAAAACTTTAATAAGATTCGTAATAAAATCAACTCATTATCTAATAATACATAACTTATACATTTTATACAAAAACTTAAAATTCTGAAAATTCATGACTCGTACTTTAAATTATACTTTTGCTTGTAATCAAAGAATACAAATAAATAGCTCGTAATATATCATATAAAATTATTTAATTTTGCTTGTGATAAAACATGTAAAAACTATATAATTTACTGGTAATAAAACATGCATAATTTTGCTCATGACAAAACATATAAAAACTATGAACAGAAATCGGCTCGTAATAGGCTCGTGATAGTTCTCGTAATAGCTCATGATA
The DNA here is from genome assembly GCA_949750685.1 of Vernicia montana. NCBI lineage: Eukaryota > Viridiplantae > Streptophyta > Magnoliopsida > Malpighiales > Euphorbiaceae > Vernicia > Vernicia montana. The sequence continues at coordinate 14,443 of CATKHJ010894449.1, forward strand.
AACATGAGACTGATCAGATCTCATGGCTAGGAATTTATACTCCTTCTAGCAAGAGGTCGGATGTTATACCTCATCCATGGGTACAATGTGCACAATATTCGATGATTTACCCCTCATCGGTCAAGAGATGAATTACTATGAGCCAAGAAAGGGCTGTGAATGCGAAAAATGAATGGAACAGAGAAAGTGAGTTAGGCTCAAAAAGTTAAGAGGAGACAAACAAATAACTAAAGATACGCTCTGGTTATATATAAGACCTGACCAATGCATCACAAAAACTTAAAGCTTATACTTTCAATTTCCCGAAATTGATTTTATTCACTGCATCTGTTAAAAACACTAATAATTGTTCCCAAAATTTCAAGATAACTTCCATGGTATTTAAAAAATGACCACTACAATGCTTAAGACAATTGCATATATACATAAGGAGTCATCAACAAGTCCGCCCCACAAGCTCTAACAACTTCAAAAGACTCAGCGCTTCGCTAGCCAACCTCATGAGGAACTCCAGTAGATAATACTGCTACTACTGTGAACTTAGCCTTTTGCGCTAGTGGAGTAGGGGGCCTCTTATAAGGACTAAAAATGGTTACACCAGTTAAGCCATCAAGATCAAGCCCAAAATAGGCTAGAGCTATAGACAAGCACAAGCTGCCTATAATCGACAAACCCAAGGCACCACAGACAAGCCCACTCACGGCTCATCACACAACAATCGTCTAGGCATCAAGTACCTCACCTAAAGCCATCTCGCCGTGGCAGTATTTCACCTCGACACCTCCTTCATACCTTTCTCATACGCAATCCTTGACACCTATAGGAGATGAGATTTGAGTCAAATCAGCATGAGACTCCATGACTAACAACTAAACATGCAGACACATCATCCCACTATTCATCTACAATATGATGTGATAAAGACCCACCAATTAGAAGTAGCCACGTCGCCCAGTCACTTCAATACCCAATGCAAGAGCTCTGCTTAAATACCCATGTTCTCCTCCCAAAGACAGGAGGTGGGAAAGCAGTGGTAAAAACTCTAAACTCACTCAAATTCTCTAAACTTTTACTCCAAAGATCCAGTCACTAATTTAAACATCAAAGGACTTGCGTTAGGTCAAAAGTTTGACCCTCTAATGCTTGTTTCCTCTCATTTTTCCTTCTCTTACAAGCCATAGCCCCAAAATAAAGCAACCCATCTTTCAGTTATCTAGGTCCAACACTTTCAGCTTTAGTTCCGGTGATGGATGGCCTCAAGACCCGAGACCTGTCAAAAAAAATCCCATCAATATATAACTATTCGTATTCTCTCTCATATCAATTTCATGAGCTTTATTATTTATTCTCATTATGGTGGAGAATAACTAAAAAAAATAAAAACATTCATGTTAATTGAGTCTAGAGATAATTATACTTGAGTCCATTACACCAAAATAAAACTCTATATGTTAAGTTATATTTCTATTCCCTGCCCTGAAGAAAGAGAATCGACTATAATTAATTACACAACATATAAATATATATCTATGCAATTAAAGACATTCTTATAAATATAATGCAATTAATTATCATAAATGTATGGTGGAGGCCTCTCCAACATCTACATATAACACGGCTAAGACAAAGTAGCTATCTAGATCTCTCTTTTCCTTTCTTGTCTTTCTATTATTATTATTATTATTAATTTTGTTTTATGCTTCAACCAATAACAATTTTGGGTATTATCTAATGCCATTAAAGGGAAGCACACCACTCTTGCGATTCATTATATTAGCTTTATAATGATGAACAAGTTAAAAGTACAAGAAGCCAATAATAATATAAAGGTCAACCAAAGTAATTAATAAGCTTTTGCTCATTTTAATTATAATTATTATATTGAGCAACAATGATTTGTTAGTTACTTGAAATCCAAAAAATATTTAAAATAAAGTAAAGCACATCCAAATCCGATTGATTTGGAATCCACTCATGATGTTTGCACTTCTCACAAGAATTACTAAAAACTTGGACTTCTATGATAATGATAATAATAATAATAAATCAAGCTGCCTATAGAAGAAATGACTCTTATAGTAAAGTAGGTATTGATGACCTGCCTCCATTAATTTATAATCCTTTACATATTATATAGATATACTTTTGACAGAGAGAAAGTTAATGCAAAGCATTCAATTATCTATTAAATCATTTAGATATACCTATTTTTTAGTCAATCAAGCTAATTTCAAAGTAATACACGCGTCAATCTAAATTAAATTTAGACAAATTAAAATATACATCTCACGTTTAAATTATATATTTAAAAATTAATTTAAAAAATTAAATCTTACTAATAAGAAGAGAAATAAACTCTCTTACACACTCTTAGGGTTACCTTTTTTTTTTTTTCATTAAATTATATATATAAAAAGTTTTGTTTTGATGATGAGTTGAACCTAGACTAGACTTGTTTAAGAGTATAATAGAAAATTTTGAGTTTGTCAAGAGATTTTGTTACTAAACTCAATCCATTTAATTAATACAAATAATATTTAATATTTAATTATTTTAAATTGAATTTAAATAAATTGTTAAGTTCTTATTGATAGGTTGGACCAAACTTAAGTTAAAAATAATAAAATAAAAATCTTGACTGGAACTCAGCTTGACCTTACAAGTGATTAAAAATAAAATTACATAAGATTTCATTTAGTTGTAGCAAAATAAAATTTAAATTGTATAAGATAATATTTAAATCAGATTTTATAGAATATAATAGAAAATTATATCATTTAATAATTTAATTAGGATACTTTATTAATATTAATGATGGTTTAATATATTCAAAACAATTTATCTCCTCTCTTCTTAGTACTCACTTCTCCCTTTCTATCTAATTTTTGGACATATATGTCATGATCCAATTCACATTAAAAGTGACAATTTAACTTATTTTACTATAAAATCAATTGATTCATCAATAATAATTAATTAAAATATAATTTTTTTTATAGTAAATTTGACTCTGATTGAGAATCGAATTTAAAACTTTTTTAATTTTGGAGACGATTTCAGTACTACTAAATCAAAAACTTATTAACATATATGATATCAATTTAGACAAAAAAAAAAAAAAAAAAAAAATCTCATAATTTAATTAATCAAATAGTACATGTACACACTTTTACAGACGTACATATCTTAAATATTTGAGTGAAGATTTCATGCTATAATACAACTAAGATAGAGTCAAGTGACGGTGTTGAGATCCAAATAAGGAGAATTCAGAATCAACTTTAGTTTATATATTTTAGGAACATTAATGTCCTATAAGAGAACCTGAAAAGAACAAGTTAAGCATATGTATAAAGTGCATATGGGCATATGAAGAAAGCAAAAGAAAAGAAGAGAAGGGCACCCTGTAGGACAATTCCCTGTGTGGGTGGATCCAATTCGTCCGGCTAAAGCCCTAGACATAAACTTGCAAATTGCTTTATTATTATTATTATTATTATTATTATTAGTGCTATAGTAAGTGGTGGATAAGAATGCTACAAAGGAATTCAAGAGGACGAATCTTTGTCAGATATCCTGACCATTAATTGCCCTATTTTTTTTTAATTAGTTTCTTTTTAACATAACATGGTAATACATGTTAAATTTTATATCATATTAAGTTTGCTTGTCTGATTCAATTAAAAATAAATTATTTAAAAACAGTAAATTTTATATATAATTAATCTAAGTTAATTTTTTTTAGATTTACTAATTTAACTTTTCACTTCTTGTACAAGTTGTTTTGGTCTTTATATACTTTATTTAATTAGTTAATTTATTTTTTCTTTTTCCAAGAAGCAACAATTTGAGAGTTGCCTACAAATCTTTGATAAAAGTTATGGCTCTTTGTATCCAAGTTATATTTAGGGCAAGTTTGATATTATTTTTCTTCACTAGCTTTTGATTTTTGATTTTTTTTTAGCTGTTTTTTGGTATTCAATTTTTGAAAAAAGTAGGATAAATCATACTTTCTCCAAAAGCAGATGAAAAAAATTAAAAACAGTAAAAATAAATAAATTTTTAAAATTTTAAAAGCGTGATACTTCACAGTAATACCAAATTGTAAAATAGTATATAAGTGAAATTATTCCATTGGCTCAATTATGTGATATATTGCATTTGAAACGTACTCCCTCCGTTTCATAATAAGTGTCGTTTTAGAATAATACACACATACTGAGAAAGCTATTAAATAACTTTAATTTTAATTAATATGGACAAATATACCCTAATTTTTTCTCACCAAATAAGAAAAAATATATAAAATATTGAAATTGTGATGAGAGTAAAATTGGAAAAAAGCTAATAAATGTTGTATTGAATTTTCAAAATGACAAATAATTTGAAATAAAAAATTCTTTCTAAAAAAACAGTTATTGTGAAACGGAAGGGGCATAATTTAGTGATAATGCATCTTCTAATTTGATAATAATAGTTTTAAATTTATTTTTTTAATATTAAAAATATAAAAAAAAATTACACACTCAAATTTAAACAAATTTAGTATAATAATAAATGCATGTATCAACTCAACAATTAATTAAAGTTGGAATCACTTCCTAATGCTTTAAAAAAAATAAAAATATAAAAAAAAATGTAGTATATCGTGTACACTAATTGTGCTATTTGGAATCATTCAAATAGCACGTGTCTATCCTCTTATTCTTTATCAATCAACACTTTTCTTCATCAATCAACACTTTTTATATGTCCTTATGTTGATAGAAATTAAGTTTTGGGGCAGTTTTTTTAATGATAATATGTGATCAAGAAGTTAATTAATTTGATGATGATGGGATTTGGAAGATTGAACGCAAACTTATTTATTTATATATATATATATATATATAGCAAATGCTATGCTTGCTTAATGTTTAAGTAAGACAAAACTAGTGGTAAACTCTCATTTTGTATAAATAATTATTGAAAATTATTTTTAAAATAATTTTTATATCATAGAAAAATAAAAATATGTATTATATATTTTAAATAATTAGTTAATTAGTCGCGCACTCGTATTTTATGTGAATTTCAGTCATATTTTTTTTTATTTAATTTGTGTTTTATTAAAATATTTTAACATATATAACTATTACTATTATTAAATTTTAAATATTACCTTTTGATAATTTTGAGTATTAAAACTTTATCTATAAGCTAATTAAAAAATAATACTAAAAAGGTATTATATATATTGATTAATATAAAATTTTAATTGAAATCTATAAAAATACATTGATTTGGAAAACATTTGATGAGATTACTTTATATAAATTTAATTTTTTTAGAGAGTTACTTCGCATATGAAATTATATATATATATATATATATATATATATATATATATATATATATATATTTACATAGATTGTTATTGTAATAATTTATCATTTATTGATTACATTTGAAAACTACAATTTATCATTTTATATATTTTTTCCATATACAATAAAAGAACAAAGATATAAAATTCTCTTGAATCTGAAATTTTTTTTTTAACTTATATTTTATATGAAAATGAATTAACATTTCTCAACATACTCAAAATGCCCTAAAATATCTGACTGACTTTCAATATAACAACCAGACAACATACAATAAGTAACTTTGCAAAAAAAAAAAAAAAAAAACTTTGCAAAAAAAAAAAAAAAACATACGATAAGTAATTTTTTTAAAAAAAATATTTTGCCTCTCAACGTAATTTTCTAACAAACTTTCAACATAACTACCAGACAATACAATTTTTAAAGATATTTATAAATTTTTTTTTAAGTGAATAACTTTTGCAGAGTTCATAAATTTTTAATGATTTTTGCGGAGTTTATAAAATTATGAATAATTTTCAAAAATTTTATTTTAAAAAACTTTTACAGACATTAATAGACTTTTATATATATTAATAGATTTTCATTGATTTTTAATATTTATTTTATTAAGTAAGATTGTTAAATAATTAATTAATAAGATTCTTTTTTTTAACTACAAAAGAAGGGGAACAACCAGAAAAATACAAGAACACTTAACTGCCATTAACTCTCATATTCACATGGACTTTCTTTGGCCAGCTCAAATCCACTCTTTCACTTTGCAAAATAGACAAAATCTCATCAGAATGATCATTCCAAATATTCACCCCTCAAACATGATTCAAAGTCATAGATATTAGAAAATTTGTTACTTGATTGCATTATCTGAATATGTGCTTATATATCATATTATAATAATTCTTATTTTTAAGTTATTTTAATTTCTTAATGTCATATAAAATATTATTGACATTAAAAAGTTCAAATAACAAAAATTAAAATATGAGATTTGCAATGAAACAAATTTTTTATTATAACTATAAAAAAAAAAAAGTAAAGCCACATTGATAATGATAAAAAAAAAATACATATTGCATATGATTAGTTAATTAAATAATTAATTTAAAATTTAGTATAATAATTCTATATATTTTATTATGTATATAAATTACGTATTCTATTAAAATAAGAAATAAAAAAAAACATTTTCAACTTTTTAAAAATTCTATTTATATTTAAATTATTCGTAAATGTTAATTTAATTAATAATGTTTGGCACCTACCCGTTAACATATTTCTATCAACTATGAGTTTATATGTTGTGTATTAGTTTTTTTTTTTTTTTGAAAAGTTGTAAAATATTTTATTTTATTTTTTGTATGTGGCTTAAAAAAAAAATCAGTTAAAATCTTGAAAGGAAGTGAAATAAAATTGTGAAGATTTTTTATTCATACCATACATAAAAAGTCAGTGAAAATATATAAAAGTCTATTATTTATAAAAGTCAATGACTTTTTAAATATCTGTTTATTTTTATAAACTTTACAAAAATTGTAATTGAAAACCGCATGATTTTTATAAATTTTTTTAAAATTTTTAAAAATTATTATTGAATATCTCTTAACTTTTATAAAGTTTTTAAAAATTATTATTTAACACCTCTTAACTTTTTAAATTCATAAAAAATTTTAATTCTCCTAATTCAATATACTCACTTAAATCATTTTCTTAAAAAATGTTTTGCTCATAAAACAAATAAGATAAGTTATTTCTCTTGCAAAACAAAGAGAGTTTGGTTGAGTTTGATATCATGTCAAGCCCATTTGTATACAGGGTTCTCTAAATAAGGCCATCTCTAATGTTTTGGGCTATTAGTTCTAATAGTTAATATATATATATAGTTTCATATGATAACTCCTAAATATTTGTAAATTTTAATATTTAATATTTGATAATTTTCTGAAATTTAATTGATACTTATTTAAATTTAGTTGAATTTTCCTCCATTTTTTATTTAAATAATTAAAAATGGAATTTTATTAACCAAATTTCAATAATTATTAAGTCGAGACGAAATATTCTATGTTAATTTATAAAATATTTTTAATGGAAAAATATATCAAATATTAAATTGATAATTATATCAAATATTATAATTTAATATAGGTAAAAAATAAATTTAGGAGTCCAACTTATGATCTCTTAGCATCTAATTTTAATTTTACAATTAAATCAAAGTTTCATTGGCAATAAATTTACACTTTCTACATAATTAAAATGAATTTTAAATTTATTTGGTATATATATAATTAAAATAATAAAATAAAAATAGAGAATTAGAATGGACACGTGTGCAAACATCATAGGTTGCATAAAAGTATGTTAAAGTTGTGCATATTTGTTTGGAAAATAATAGCAAACAGAGAGAATTAGATGATGTTTGATAAAATTAAAAATAAATGTTAAAAATTTAAATGTTGAATTTTAAATATTAAATAATATAAGTGATGTAATTTTTATATGATAAAAATATTTAAAAATTTAATCACTTATTATATTTAGTGTAAATTTATAAATTAAAATTTTTTAACTTAACATGTAAGTGATTTTTAATTTAATTAAAACTTTTAAAATAAGGTGGTTTTTTATAAAATTGAAAATTAAGTGTTGAATTTTAAGTGTTAAATATAATAAATACTGAAATTTTTAA